>OZ024896.1:15614388-15819388 GCA_964017195.1 Siderastrea radians
TGTGTCCTTCATGCCTCGCTTCTGTCTGGCTTTTGTCATGTCGTTGTTCTAGTCACGCGAGTTGTATCACTCCGATGAACTCTTAAAACACCCGCTTTGTCTCAGCACCTGACAGGCCGGCATGGACAACAGCCAGAAAAATCGTTGCTGTTCAGTTATGCCCCTTCCTCTTGTTAGGCCTTCGCTTGTCTTCAGGGTTCGCGTCAGCACTTGTTTAATCACAAGATCCGTTGACAATGTTGTCCACAGGCGAACACTTCTCCTTAATACATAGAAGCCCGATACAACGTCGTGATAGGCATCAGGATAATTATAACCAGCTCAACAAGCATGTTTCAAGAAAAAAAAGAAAAGAAAACACTCCACACACACACACACACACGCACACAACAACTAACAGCGGATAGGTAAATTTTACGCAGCCCGGGCCCATGAGCAGGATACAGCTTTCATTCCCCCAAAATAGTATCCCATTTTATCGTAAAACACATAGCATATGAACTTTTAACATTAATGTTGTATATGGTTTAAATTTTATTGTATTTTATGAAGTTAAAGACGTTTTCATGAGCGTTATAACAAAAGCTTCGATCAGCCTCGTTCCCGTGCTGCAGTAAAACTGGACTCAGAGCCTCTCAATAAATCCCGTTTTGTAGCAACTTCCCCTTTTGGGATTTCTTGGGACTTTTGATATGTTATTAAGGATAGTTTTCTAAGTCTAAAACCGTTGAGATACCTTCTGTTGCAATTAGTTGCAGGTTAACCGATTTTTTTCCACAAAATGACTGGACTATTACCCATGTTTATTGAAATTGATCACAATTGCCATACTACCCTACAGGGCAGAGTTGATTGGTAAAATTGAAATGATCTTACAAGCTAATAGAAGCCAATTGAAATAATTGAATCTGAGAAGAAATGATCCCAACCGTGAAATAGCAATCATTTAGTAAAAGCAGCTGTGAGCGTCAATTGACAATCTCTTCACAGGTTATACCATAATGAAAGAATAACAATCACCAAAATAAGACTAATGTACAGCAGCGTCCAAGGCCAGAGTAATAACTTATATGTCCTTACGTTGATCAAACTATTCAAAAAACTGAACAAAAATAAGCAAATAAATAAACAAGTAAATAAATAAATAAAACAATGCCAATAATGAAATGCAAATCAGTAGTAAATGAGGCAAAGAAAAAGGCCGTAAAGGCAGAGTTGGCAGTCTCATCGCAGCTTATCCGCTATGGCAAAGAATGAACAATAACTACATTTAGACTTAAAACTGTGGTAATATATAATTAGCTGGTACATTAATTTTACATCTGTATGCTGACGGAACAAGATGTACACTGTAGATAATGTAATATCACATACAACAGGATACAGGTGTATATAATGTTTGGAGCAACAGTTATGAAACTGTGCGAAGCTGTGCCCATAGATACTGAGACAACACATGGGAGGGAGAGAGGGGAGCTGGTTAACAGAGGTACTCAACTGGAAGGATTACTAGAATGGAAGGCTGAAATGAACAAAGGCAAATTGAGGGTGCTAAATTTCACGTGAGCAGCCAAACGTCATTGGTCAAATATAAATATCCTGATGTTTGCACGTGAATGCGGCATGACCTTTAGGCATGATGATTGAAAGGTCTTACCTTGATGGCATATCGCATTGCCGATATAGTAACGCTAGGACAGTAACCTCATGGTTGTCACATTAATTTTAATTTATAATACTTATAAATTGGCTCACAACTGATTTCTCTACGAACGAACTCGAAATTCGTGATGATGTTGAATTTATCTATCATCAACTTAAGATGGAGAATATCACTGAGAAGTCATTTAGTGAACGATAAAACGAGAAAACTAACTGTCATCTTTTATTATTTCTTTTTTCACTAAATACACGTGGAAAGCACAGAGCGAAGGTTAGCTTGGACTTCACGCGAGCACCTTGCGAGCGGCGAAGTTGCGAGTTACGAACTTGCAACGAAAATGAAAATGTCAAAATGGATTCAAAGTGCTCACGCTTCTCAGTTTCGCAAAACAGTAACTTTCATTTTTTTTTTTCAAGCGTTATTAAGATCCAAATTTCCTTATTACAACTGATTTCATTCTCCAGCCGACAGGTGACAATAACAAATGCTTTGATGTGCCACTAGATACCCAGAACTAATATCAGGAGAAACTTATGGAAATTAGTGGGGAGAATTGCTATTTTGAATTACCTAACTAAAGTCGAGTCAAGCGTATTAGGTAGCAGGCGATGAATTGAATATTTCTTTGTTATGGTGTAATACAATTTTATGAACTGTACGACATCCCTGAATGATGGGAATATGATCCCATTTCGTACGGCAAAACATAATTTCGTGTGAAGATTGGAAGCAGAGGTTCGTATCAATGAAACCGACACAAAAACCTGCCTCAAATCGATGACAAAAACATCAATTACACTTGGCTGAGTGTAATTGATGCTTTTGTTCCTTGGTTCCTTTTTTATGCTTTAGACGGTTTGGTCTTCGCAGTTAATACCGGATCTCTCAATGTTTTTGTTGAGCATAATTTCTGACACGCAATAGATTTAATTGCACATTGATCCAATGACCTCTCTGTATAAGTCCACCCACAGAGTCGTCAATACTTATTCCTTTCGGTACTAAATTACCGGAGCATTAGTCTAATTTGTTCCCTTCGTGAAAACTGGCAAGCATGAACTTACTCGGTCACATCACCAACAACACGACAGAAAATTGCTTTTTCTCCCAAGTAGGTCAGGAAGTGAATAGAGACATGCTTAGCGAGATGAAGGCCTTTAGTCCTGGCTTGTTGGTCGCGTTCTCCATTGTCAACTTGTTCCTTGGTGTGGCATCATTCGCTGGAAATGCGCTTGTTATTTTGACGATAATTTTCTTCTCAGAGCTTCGTCAGATTACCACAAACATCGGCCTAGCCAGTCTAGCTACAGTCAGTTTGTTTCATGGCGCTATTTTAAACTCTTTTTTATTTGCTGTCGGTGTCAACACCCTACTCGATGGTTGCCCCATTTTTCGAAGCACTCGTTTTGCAGTTTTCTACTTGTCTCATACGTTCATTTTTAATTCTTTGTTTAATTTATGTATAGTAACCGCAGAGCGCTATATCGCCGTAGCTTTTCCTCTTCGATACTTTACAATTCTTCCAAAAGAGCGGATGGTTAAAGTCGTCAGAACAGCTTGGCTCGCCAGCTTTCTGGTCAGTGTCCCAAATGGCATCGACAAGCCCGCTTCTCAAACCACTGGCAAGTTGCTCTGGTTTCTCACGATTTCATTAACGTTAGCATTTACTTCTTACTGCAACATCAAAATGTTCGTCATTTCAAGAAGGCACAAAAGACAAGTGAAAACTCAGTTAGAGGCAGTTCAACAAATAGCAGTGAAGCAACAGAGTTTTAGAGGTGCAGGGACTGTGTTTTGTGTTCTTGTCACAGTGGTAACTTGTTATGTCCCTGCGATTTTGGTACGATTAGGTATAACTTCAACCACAACTCCGACGGACAAAAACAAGCTCGACACAGTAGCACTAATTCAACCTTGGACCTCAACTTTCTATGTGATGTATAGTGCTCTAAGTCCATTTGTTTATTTTTTTAGGTGTAAGCGACTTCGAAAGTACTCTAGGAAACTTTTCACGAAAGCACTTCGCTTTATTAGGGCGAGTTTTCTTTAAATTACTTTTCTTATACGTGTGACTTTAATTTCAGGCACCGTTCACACGTATCCGTTCTCGTTTGAAAAAGATAAACGAGAAAGGCGCGCAAAAGATAAACCTAAATGCAAAATGGCATAATTCCCAATCCACATTTTGCGAGGTTTTAGAAACGTTATATTCGGTTGTTACTTTAAGAAGCAGCTCATCTGTCAAAACAAATAAGTCAACCTTGCTCTTGTCCTTAGATCTACCCGGTGATTGTCCTGACTGCGTTTTAAACTATTTCCTTGCAAATGTTCATGTTCCTAAAGATGACAGACACGCGAAACGAAGAAAATGATGCCACTTGCTGTCTTGCGGGCTCATTTTACTCGGGTAAATGCACATCCTCCGTTCAGCGGAATAAGCGTTTTCGTCTGGTCGGGCGAAAACGATTCGGGAGGCTGCGTGTGGACCCGGATTTTCTTTTTAAACGAAGAAAAAAATCGCTTGAAAAAGGGTACGTGTGGACGGGGCCTCAGTTTGATGCTTGTAGTACACACAGGGTGAAATAAGGCGTTTCCGTAATTCGGAAAATTGACGGAAACCTGACAGTTGACATTTCCGTTACGTTTCCGCAGATCGGTTACGACGGGAAACGTGTAAGAGAAGAATGGTGAGAATGTTCGACGTTTCCGCAGCGTTTCCGTTAGCTGAAACGTTTAAAATGTTTCCATCGCGTTTCCGCAGCGTTTCCGTTGGCTGAAACGAGCAATGTTTTTCCTTCGGGTTTCCGCGAAACGGATTCCAACGGAAACTTGGCGGTTTTCCATTCCTGGTACTCCGAGATACGCGCAGTTTAACTGATATACTCTCCAATTCGGAGTCCAGAACGCTTTTAATGATGCTCTTATCGTTGTTTGGAAATATTTAGAAATTTAACCCATGGCCATAAAATAGTTTTCAAAACAAAGCTGGAGAACCTCATGAAGTTTCTTCGCAAGTACACGGCAAAAAAGCACTTTTGAAAATGAGTTAAACTGACTCTTTGAGTAAAATGTGTATTTTACTCAATATGTTGAGTAAAGAATAAATCTAGCACTGGACGAAAAAATGAATTTACCGCAAGTTTGCCAATCGAGCAAATTTATTTCACATGTAGAGTACTGATATTGCTATTTTTGTGACGTACCACCAAATTATATTATTCGAAAAGCGGTTTGCATTTTCATTTTCTCGCGGTTCTCGTCGGTTCCCCGTTGGCTGGCCGGTTTGGCCGAGTGACCTTGGGTACGAATTGATCATGCGCAAAGTAGTTCCCTTCCCGACGTGCTTTTCGCATTTTGGCGCCTGTTTTCAACGACCTTCGGTAGCATTCAGCATTTGAGGGATAAACTTTTGTCGCTTTGGAGAGATGGCTTGTGAACTATTCCTTCTTCTTGCCTCACGGTCTCTGCAAAGATGCATACAATCTCCTTACAGCGGATTAACGATCGGTGGGAATGTTTTTCTGCCATTAATCAAGCTTCATCGAGTCAAGATTGGCCGCCATATTTGATGGCACGTGGTTCCTGTTGCGATTGCCAAGGTAAGCTTAAGTTTAGACTGTACAACGTAAGCTTAAGCTTTGATATATCCAAATATTCTTGCCTTGTTTGATATTTACTACGTTTGAGCGAAGTCCTCCGCACTTGGAGTGTTCTTGATGACATTATTTTCTTAGGGACTTCAAAAGTGATGTACAGATACGGTCAGATACCAGTCAAATTGAAGCTTCAAAACCCCCCTCCGGGCAATCCCCCGGGCATTTGAACTTTTGAAGATTGGCTTGTTCAAATTCCCTCCCCTCGGGGCAAAAAAGCCATTCAAATACCCCACCAATTAGTACTGAAATACATTATACCTCTCCTCAAAGACAAATTTCGTCTTTAATCAAACACTGTTCACGCTTTCAGAGAGAAATCTGCCCTTATGACACCTTCATGACAACTTCTTTTAAAGACCCAACTTCTTTTATGACAACTTCTTTTAAAGACCCTTTTAAAAGAGTTATTTGCAAACAAAGGCAAATTTCTATCTTGTAAATCCATCATACCCTGCAAAAACCGAAAAAACTCATGGACGTATTACACTACAACAAGAGATAAATCCGGATCAAATTCCCCACCTTTCCAACGCAATGTTCAAATTCCCCCCTCCTTGGGCACGATGCACAATCAAATGCCCGGGGGGGGGGGATGTTGAAGCTTCAATTTGAAAGGTACATAATATTTATGAGGGTCCTGAAGGGCTAAAAATGGGAGTTGGGATTTGCCTATCTTAGCACTGAGAAAATGGGATTTGAGGCACTGGGACTGGGAAAAAGTAGCGTATAATGGGAATGGGAAAGATGTCCTATTGAAAAACAGAATCTACAAACCATTTGAAACCCTTGTAAGTCCCTTAAATGCACAAAAATGCAACAAAATAGTCTTTAACAATACCTAAAAATTAATTTTTTGCAAATCAACAGATATCAAACCAATGTAGTTGTCATCTGATTTTAGCGTTGCATTTAAACTGCATTTACTGAAATCAGCAATTTGGTTGCACAGCGTTACACATTCCCTCTATATGACTCTATGTGCCTAACAGGTCAAACCAATGTAGTTGTGATCTGATTTTAGCGTTGACTTTAAACTGCATTTACTGAAATCAGCGATTTGGTTGCACAGCGTTAGACGTTCCCTCTATATGACTCTATGTGCCTAACAGGTCAAACCATGACTTTGATTAGCTTATTTAAAATAGCAGATACGGTTTAAAAAGTGTTGATGTTGTGGCAATTTTATCCTTGGTTCAATTCTTATTATCCTTTGTTTATGTGTATAGTACAGTGTAATGTTGGTAATGAACCAAGGATAAAATTGAACCGCAACATTGAGGGGACTGCGCGATTCCCACAGTTCGTGAATGCAGGGCTGTGTTCTAACAGCGCCCGGGGCCTCAGGCTACTAACTTTTGTCTGTGGGCGACTAGAAAAACTCATTTTTGCATAATGCTTAAGGGCTGGGAACCCCAGAATTCACAGTTGGGGCCTTTGAGCACCACTTCTTAAAGCACAGCCTTGGAATGATATTTCTAAAAAGGCCTTCATACATGTACATAGCTCGTACTTTCTTTTTGGTATTGCATGTATATGAGGGGGGAGGCTTCTTAAAGAGTTTCTTAACTTCAGATGTGGCTGATTCTGTACTAATTGAAGGGTCCAGTCAAAAACTATGCGAAGTGGAAAATTTGCATAAATTGTTTGTTTCCAGAAGTGCTTGTATTTTTGCATGTGGTCTTCAAATTAAGGCAAAAACATGGCCCTGTATTTTTTTTCACTGGTTTTCACTTTGTGCCATTTCCCCATCAGTATGTACTTTAGGCTAGGCAATGCCAGGTGGTATTGCATAACAAAGAGTAGTATTTTCTCACATGCAGCTTTGTTTTTCTGTTTTAGTGCTGATTTTCTGTCCAAGAATTTTACTGTCATTAAAGATTTGTTTACTGTTCATCGTGGTGTAAGATAGGTGAGATGAACGTTCATTCGTTTGTCTCACGATGGAATCTCTTAGAGTTGTTGATCGCGACGTTTCAACTGCAATACTGCTAGTCTTCATCAGGCGATGACGTCAATTGTTTACGTGTCGCTATTTGTAGCATGATGGTTCGCTGCTATTGGTGCATTTCGATCCTCATTATTATTCAGACTATTAGATGTTGTTCCCTCACAGGTCCGCTTTGTGGTTGGTCGGCTGTTATGTTTTCTGATCGTAGGTATCCAAGCTTCAGGAATTTCGATTCCACTATCTCTATTGACACGTAAACAATCGACCTCATTGCCTGATGAAAAATTTTACTTCTGGGAGGTGTTTCTTAACAACACTAGCTGGGTACCCTCTAACATTCAGGCGTATTCGAAGAATTTTTCTCAAATATTGCTTTCGGGAAGATTTTCTACGAAGCCTTAACGCCTCTCCTTAGATAACGCCTTTCTTGAACCCCCCCCCCCCCCTCAGGACCCTCATTTTTGGCTCATTTCTGAGGGCCCGCACCTTTTGATCAAAATTCAAATATATTTTGTTTGTTTTGAATTATCATGTTTACACATTAATTTCATAATGCGAAATCTTTACGCTTGGCACGGTGTGAGAGTGATGCATTTTTTGTCAGATCTTCAAGCTGCTGTACCATTGATTGTGAGTGACCACATTCACACTGATTGATTATGGGTTTTGCCTTTGTTTTGAATTACAGTGTATCATGTTTGTACTCTAACATATATTTCCATAATGTACAGTAAGATCTTTATGCTTGGTACAGTTTGCAAGTGACAGCTTTTTTGTTAGCTCTTCAAGCTGCTGTACCAGTGCGAGTGATCACGTTCACACCGATTGAATATGGGTTAAGCCTTTGTTTTTAATTATCGTGTTTACACATTTAATTTCACAACATGAGACATTAACTAATGACTCGTGCTGCTGCATGTTATTACTGCCATGTTTTTTCTTTAAACTACCTCTAAAGTGGTTGCAAACTGAACTGCAAATTTGTCTTGATTCCAGTTGTTTTATATGGTAACTTTATAATCAATGACCAGCTGAGACAAAAGAATAAAAAGATAGGAAAAAAGGACAAAACAAATCTAAGAGACACATAACCCACAACTAACACTGCTGTTCTTTGTTTCAGGAGAAACAGCTGAGGTGATAATAGCAATATTGCCACTGCTATTGGCAAAGGCTGTAACATGCAAACACAAGGAATTTGTGGAGTTTTAAACTCATCAACAATAGATGAGCTTGGGGAAGGTGCCTGGAAAGATAGTGGAGCCTTGAGCACAAGAGCCGAGCGCGTAGGGTAACCATGACAACCCTGTGAGCGGCAACCACCAGGCACCGTCACACTGAAAAAAACAGTGGAACCATGATACTCACCTTATACTTACCAGACAGGGAGGGAGGGCAGGGAGCGAAGCCGCCAAGCACAGTCGAAACAGCAAAAGTGCACGTGAGAATGAGCTGACCTCGAAAGCCGAGCTGTAAAACTACGCGACCCCCTGCAGGCCCCCAATCACTGCGCATGACCACGACGGGGGAGGCCGCTGACCGGCATTGTTTTGAGTTTAACTTAGCTTAAATTGCATTTAACCACATTTAAACTCATCAACAATAGATGAGCTTGGGGAAGGTGCCTGGAAAGATAGTGGAGCCTTGAGCACAAGAGCCGAGCGCGTAGGGTAACCATGACAACCCTGTGAGCGGCAACCACCAGACCTCGCCCTCCAAGCATGGTGCTTGAGGAGCGACGGGCCCGCGAGCAGGGTGGGAGAGGGACCGAGACCCCCCAACAGACTTTCCAAGCACCAACCCAACGCCGGCCAGTGAAAACAGAAATAAGGAAGCATACATACCAACAGATGATGCGCAAACCTGCAGCCAGCCACAACAGGACAGTACCACAATCCCACTGTAACGGTCTGGACTCTAAGACTGGCGCCCCATGAAGAGAGCAGAGCCACTAATTACCACCCAAGGCGTATTGTTGACAGCAACCCAAAAAGGCGCAGTGCCTCCCGAATAACATCAGTCAAAGTGCGCTAGCCACGCACCCGCACAAAAATAGAGACCCCAGCTCCCGAACCGGTCCCCAGACGCATAAATGACTGGACAACAGTCTGGTGGGTTAAGTGACAATCAAGCTGTAACACCTGCAGTCAACTGCTTCGAGAGTTTCGATAAAGTCTCTGCCAGAGTCCGAATGTAAGACAAATAAGCAGAGCTGGTCCACCGTCCCAACGCCTGAATTTGATGATCCGGGATGCCGTTACGGGCTGCTACTGTTGCTGCGCCAATACGGAAACTGTGGCTAGAGAAGTTGCCAGGGATATCAGCCGAAGACAAAATGCGACGTAACCAATCTGTCAGGAGAGCTCGCGATAATGGGCGACCGTCCTGGAGCAGAAATAAGGGGCCTGGTCCATTGCCCCTTATAGTCAAATACGACAACAAAGCTTGGAGCGCGCACAGTGGATACGTGCCTCTGCCTATGTGCACAAAACACCCTTTCCTAAACGGGTCTGTTTTTGATGCCTTAATCCTAACGCGAAGGCACGAGGGCGAAGAAGAAGAGTCCACAGAGATATCGGCCACCCCAAGATGGATGGATGGCGAGAAACTGGCCAAATTGGGGACGGTGAACTCCGCAGAGCGAAGAAAGCCAAAATACGCTAGGCAACAGGCTGCCCAAAACAAGCAATGATCCGGAATATTGAGATCCAGCGCTTTGAAAATAACCACCATGACATCGTCTGTAATGGGTAGCCGTTGAGAAGAAGCATCACCCTGGGTTCGCTTGACGCCTCGAAGCACCCGCTGCAACCTTAGGCAATTGACGAGAGGATCCGGAAAACCCTGATCGATGTGCAGCGAACGCACTGCAGAAAGATACACCTTAATGGTGGAGTATTGCACTGTATTGGCCAAGAATGTTGTGAAAAGGCATAGCGTCCATTCATCCACCGGGCAAGGGGAACCTGAGGGATGAATTTTACCGAGCTGGATGCAAAAGTTGTGAAACTTTCTCTGACCTGATGCATACGAATTCCGCGTCGAGGATGCCAACCCATGTACCAGGAGGTTGTGGCACTGAGCCTCTAGGGTGGAGATATCAAAAGATCCCATAGCTGTTGAGGAATTGGAGCAGGGTGTGGTAAAGCCTCGGGCGCCAGACGCCGAAACTCCTGCCAATGGAAACGAGAGAGAGCATCAGCAATCGAGTTATGAATGCCAGGCAAATGTACAGCTGTAAAGGTAAAATTATATCGAGCTGCCGCCGACAGTAAATGGCGCAGAAGCTGCATAATGCACGGGATTTTCGACGTCCTGGACGTAAGAATGTGCACCACTGCCTCGTCCGAGCGGAACAGGACATGGCATCGGTGCCATTGTGGACCCCAAACGTGCGAGGCAACCGCAACAGGGAATAGCTCTTTATAAGCGATTGATTGATCGCACTGGGAGGGGCCCCACGCCCCGCTGAACCATTCATTTTTGAAATATGCACCAAATCCCAAGGAGCCGGCAGCATCTGACGTAACCTCCACATCCGTCGATGCGAACATACCCGGGAAAAGCCAAAAGCTCACCCCATGCCATGAGGTGAGAAAGTCAGACCACCACTGAATATCCTTGTGGAATTCCAGGTTGAGACGAATAGGATGATCACGCGTGCGAAAGCAACAGAGGAGGTCAATCATGCGGCGAAGAAACGTACGTCCAGGCCACACAACTTTCGCTGCGTGGTGAAGGTGGCCGATTAGCGACTCGAGTTGGCGTCTGGTACACCACCGCTTGTTCCGCCACAATTGAATCAACTCCTTAAGTGCAACCAATTTGTCAGCTGGAAGGCGGGCCACCTGTTGCACTGAGTCAAGTTCAATTCCCAACACAGTCAAACAGGTTAACGGGCCAACACACTTGCCCGGGTGAAGGGGAAGGCCAAGTGACCTACAAACGGCCAAGGCAGTTTGCAGATTATTGGCGCACTGGTTCGAACGTGCTGGACCTGCTGTGAGAAAATCATCCAGATAGTGCATAAGATCGGCCACGTTGTACCTATTGATGATGATCCATTCCACCATATCCGCTATCGAGTTAAAAATGTATGGAGCCGAGCGAAGCCCGAAAGGAAGGGCTAGGTCAACGAAAAATTGGCCCCGCCACTTCAGCCCTAACAAGTACCGATCCTCGGGATGCACTGCCACGTTACGATAAGCAGCCTCGACATCGAACTTTGCCATCATGGCCCCGGGCCCGTGCTTGGCCACCATGCGGATAATCTGGTCGAGTTTGATGTAATGCATAGAGAACTCATCGGCACTAATACCATCGTTTACGCTATAGCCGCCAGGGGAGGATAAGTCAACAATAAGCCGCCATTTGCCAGGTTGGCCTTTTTTAGGGATAACCCCGAAACTGCTTACTTGTAAGTTTGGGATGGGGCTTGAAGGAAAGGGGCCTGCCACCCTGCATCGAGACACCTCATGGGCCAAATAATCGTCAATAACTTTTGGGTTCTGGAAGGCAGATGGTTTGTTCCGTTTGGCTGCTTTGAGCCTACGAGTAGGTCGGAATCCCAGGCGAAACCCGTACTGAAGGCCTTGTAAAACGACGGAAACTGCTTGCCGATCAGGGTGCCCGACCAGTTCCGACGCGAACTGCGCCACATTCAGAGGAGACACCACCGACACAGGATGGAAAAAGGGACCCCCTAAGGAGAAAAGCAAAGAATAGAAAACAGGAAACACTGGCCAAAGGGTGAAGAAAAACGAATAAATGTGTTTTATTATAAAAGATGTGACTGGTACAAAGGCTACATAGAAACGAGCCAAGCAAACGAAAATGCTCGATGCACCCGCCCGATTAACGAAGTATAGCAAGCATAAGATGCACGCGAATAATCACGTAAAATAACCCCGAGAAACCAAATTATGATAACAAATCGACTAAGGCGGAATGCCGCATTAACAGAAACGGTAAACAACAAGGTAATTAAAGTTACAACTCGTAACGAGCGAGGCCACAACGCTAGGTTACAACGCAATAACGTCAGAAACAACTGCGAATCGTACGCACGAGCGAGTTGTAGCTACGAACGGCGAATTTTAAGAGTTCCTTAAGAGCGGCGGGCTTTTGCACCAGAAGACGATCCTGGGGAACTGTCACGACGTTTGCGGTCATCGCGGCTGTCCTTGCTGGGACGGCGAGAGCACGTCGTCGCGCGATGAGAGCCCGAGCAGACCGTACAGCGATGTGCATATCGGCACGACGCGAACGGGGCTGTGCAGCGACCTTTGTTCCACGAAATGCAGACCACAGCAGAAGATGACGATCCTAGCGGCTCCGGGTGCTCGTTGGATTGAGCAAGTGAAGACTCACGTACAGATGAACCCGCGGCGTGAAAATTAAACAGTTGAACATTCATACATGACCAATCTGTCAGGCGAGTGGCGGCAGCATGTTCACGGAAGGCTTGGTCGTACGCGAGCCAAACTTTTCCGGAGAAGTGACGAAACGTGCGTAGGATGAGGAGTTGGTACTGTAACAAATCCTTCCATCGATGTGGGAAGTGAGTTACCAAAATCAGGGCAAAAATGGAGAAAGCCTCCATCCAGGAAGCAATGTCCTCGATCTTACGACGCTGTTTCTTCGGTTGCGAGGTGAGAACAAGGCGCCCGTCAAACAGTAGCTGCGGCTCCGACTCCTTCTGCAGCAAGTTCACCGCCAATAACTCGCCCAGGTCCACGTACTTGCCAGCCACGATTTGTGCGACGATCTTCGCAGGCACGGGCGAGAAACCAGGACCAACAACAAAAGGGTGATCCAGCAAAGATGCAGGCTGACCGACAGAACGGGCGGCGATATCGCGAATCGCCCCGCTCTGCGACGAGCATACGTTCGTGGTGCTAGCGCTGGAAGCGAAAGACGACATAGAAGGAGGCGCAAACGTGGACACAAATGAAGGCACAACAAGTGAATGGCTGGGCCTACCTTGGACTGATTGTACACCAAATCCTGTCCCCGCTGCCAACAAGCTTGCTGCCGAACTGGCGAGCGATGGCAAGGCATCAGGAACGCCCACCGAACAAGGCGGCGTGTCCGAACTCGGGATCACAGCGGTGGAATTCGACAAAGACGTGGCGATCGCAGCAGCACTTGCGGACGCCCGTTCCGCGGCGAGAGCAGCTTGAACTGTCTGTGAGATGAGAGCGACCAGTTCTGGCGAAACTCCAGCGACAGCCGGCCCGGTCGATTGAAGGGAAGCGTGCGAAGCTTGAAGCGAAGTTGGAGGCACAACGTTCTCACCAGCCGAAGATCTGGCATTTTGCAATGGAGCCGCTTCTCCAGACGAAGCGGTCGGGAGCGGCGGCGCCGTTTGTAAGCTATTATTCGTCCCACGAGAACCCATCGTAGAAATACAAGCGAAGGAAAGAACACAGCGAAGCCGCCAAGCACAGTCGAAACAGCAAAAGTGCACGTGAGAATGAGCTGACCTCGAAAGCCGAGCTGTAAAACTACGCGACCCCCTGCAGGCCCCCAATCACTGCGCATGACCACGACGGGGGAGGCCGCTGACCGGCATTGTTTTGAGTTTAACTTAGCTTAAATTGCATTTAACCACATTATCTCGGTAAGTGTGTATTGGTTACATGTACATGTATGCTCAATCACTCTTCACAAATGTAAGTACGTGAACTTGAAGGTCAACTATTAGCATAGCAGTCAAATTCAGAGATAAACCAAACTTATGGTCTGAAATAAGCTATTCTGGAAGGGGACAGTTCTTACTAACTTTTCATAGTAGTCATTTAATGAAGATTGTTCCTTGTAAAATATTTACTCAGAGTTTTAACTGAATACAATGCAGACTGCAGAAATGAGGATGCAAACAGTCCAACCGAAAACACAGTTTCATGCAGCTTCTATTTTAGTCCTCAGATGTACTTGTTTTTCTGCTGTTGTTCTTGTCGTTGCTTTTAATGTCATGGCGAGTACTTCATGTTTTTTTTTTTTGCCAAACTCTTGTAGTGAAGATGCTGCATGAACATCAAATGTTTCGTCTCCCCGAAAGTATCCACAATCACAAGTGTCCATCTTTACATAAGCATCCAAGATCACAAGATGTTATTTAAATTAATTTGTTAACTGTTTTACTTTATTTTTATTGTTTTTGTTCTTACGTTCTTGATTGTTTCTTCAACAGGAAGAAGCCAGTCCCAAATAAGTGACAGAGAGGAAAACAACACCATATCCATTCATAATCTTCCAGGGGGTGTCCTGTATTCTCCGGCCAATAATGTGCACTTAGCCGCTGGGAAGATAATTTGTGCACCTCAGAGACATCCATTGTTGAGAGAACTCTAGCTTTATTGGCCACGTTTTATGTTTTTATGTATGAATATCCACCAGGCTTTGTAATTTTTTTTTGGTATCTACAAAATGCATTTTGCAGATAGAAGATGGGAGAAAGCTGCCATGATCCACCATACACTTTGTAAATTTAGTACATGACATAAAGGTAGGCACTCACGAGGGGACTGGTCCCTGAAAAAAGTCCATGAGACTAATCCCCTCGTGTGTGCTGGCCTTAAATGTCTCAGCAACTGAACAGTGTTAATTGCCACAGGTATCTAGTGCTCAACCTTAATGGTTTATTCACATGATCCATGGGCTACCAGGTAGCCAAGCCCCAAATTATTTATTATCTTTTGAACACCTGTCCTTGTCAAACACCACTCTGGTTCTCGATTATTCCTGTAACGTAGATGAAACCCAATTTTGACTTGTAACTCTTTGGCTAGTGGACTGCCACTAAGGTCGAGCACATGCATGAGTGGATATAATGGCGCTTTTGTCAACGAACTCAGGTTGGATATTTGTACGAATGATTTTAAATTCATATAGTAATAGTCTCCTTTGCTCTTTAGTTTCAAAGTTCACCACATATTGAAGTTTTTTATGCATATACGAACTACTTTTTTGAGTATACGATCTACTCTTCCATTGACAGAAGTAGGGATGCCCATCTTTGAGTGGGCTGTGCCAAGACTGTCCATCTTTCAGTGGAAATAATGACACTTTTGTCAACGATCTCAGATTGGATATTTGTAAGAATCAATTTAAATGCATATAGTGATAGTGTCTGTCGCACTTTTGTTTCAAAGTTCAGCACTACATTATTTTTTTCGAGTTTGTGGACCACTTTTTCATTGACAAAAGTAGGATCGCCCATCTTTGAGTGGGCTGTGCCAAGACCGTTTGTCCATCTTCGAGTGGAAATAATGGTACTTTTGTCAATGATCACAGATTGGATGTTTGTAAGAATCAATTTAAATGCCTATAGTGATAGTCTGTCGCACTTTTGCTTGAAAGTTCAGCACTACCTTTTTTTTCGAGTTTGTGAACCACTTTTTCATTGACAAAAGTAGGGCCGCCCATCTTTGAGTGGGCTGTGCCAAGACCGTTTGTCCATCTTCGAGTGGAAATAATGGTGCTTTTGTCAATGATCTCAGATTGGATATTTGTAAGAATCAATTTAAATGCCTATAGTGATAGTCTGTCTCACTTTTGCTTGAAAGTTCAGCACTACATTTTTTTTCGAGTTTGTGAACCACTTTTTCATTGACAAAAATAGGGCCGCCCATCTTTGAGTGGGCTGTGCCAAGACCGTTTGTCCATCTTCGAGTGGAAATAATGGTGCTTTTGTCAATGATCTCAGATTGGATATTTGTAAGAATCAATTTAAATGCCTATAGTGATAGTCTGTCTCACTTTTGCTTGAAAGTTCAGCACTACATTTTTTTTTCGAGTTTGTGAACCACTTTTTCATTGACAAAAGTAGGGCCGCCCATCTTTGAGTGGGCTGTGCCAAGACCGTTTGTCCATCTTCGAGTGGAAATAATGCTGCTTTTGTCAATGATCTCAGATTGGATATTTGGTTTGTTCAAAGTTCAGCACTATAATATTTTTTTTTTTCGAATATGTGAACTACTTTTTCATTGACAAAAGTAGGGCCGCCCATCTTTGTGTGGGCTGTGCTAAGACTGTTATCATAATAGGACATTCTCTGTACAGATAGTGAAAATAAAACGTAATCCTCTTAAATGCTGTAGATGTAAAGACGTTTGTTAATGCAGCTTCCACTTCTAAAAGTTGTGTATGAGTCACTTCGTTGGTTAATTCCGATGGGTATACCGTAAGTTGACGAATGCATCCACATTAGCAGGGTATTCCCGACTATGTCTTTTTTTATTAGGCGTATCTGTGATTTACAAGAGAAATCAAATCCTTTCCTATCCCAACTTGAACTTCCCAGTGAATGATGTACCCTTCGAAAAATCCAGCGGATAATTGTGTGTCTGTCAAATTTACAAATCGTGGAAACATAACGGTTTTTAGAGTTTCCGTAACTGCGTAAACCTTGTGGATACGTGATTTATCGTTACATTTACTCTTCGGAAATCCAGCGGATAATTGTGTGTCCGTCGAATTTACGAGTCGCGGAAACACGATGGCTCTCAGAGTTTCCGTGACTGCGTAAACGTTGCGGATACGCGAGTTTAAGGAATGCGTTTCCGCAGAGCCGCAGTTGCGGAAACGTAATGTACATCCGTGTTTCCCGCAACGGTTACTTACATTTCCGTTTGCGGATATTCATGTTTCCGTTGAATAACCGTTATGAAACCTGAAACGTAAACGCGTTATTTCACCCTGTGACAATACTTGAAGTACTAAAAGTACTTGTAGTACACACTAGTACTTGTAGTACTTAAAGGATGTTTGCTTCTGAACTGTTTAACGCACTAGGTGAATTAAACGATAACTTATGTTGATTTCGTGTTTCTGTTAAATGTCCGCACTAAAAAAGAAGCCATGTATTCCCAGTAACTGAAAATTGTCGTATAACGTATTGCAAAAGGAAACTGAGCTGTAAATCAATATTCCACATTCCCAACTTTTTTGTTTGTTTGTTTTTTTTTTTGTCTTTTTCTTTTTTTTTTTTTTTTTTTGCCATGCAAACCAGAGTGTATCGAAGGCAAAACGAGTCTGCAACGAAAGCAAAATTATTCTGAAGAGCAAAGAATAAACTATTCGTGGTAAAAATCCGCCATTTTGGAATTGAGGCAAACATGGCACCAAATACGAAGAGACCCCAATGTACGGTCACCACGATAACAGGGGCATCTCATTATTTTGCCTCGAACGAGCGTTTAGCCATTTCCTTATATATGTAAAAGCCCGAGTGACCATTTCCACTGAAAATTAGCCCCGCTATACGGCTACTCCGAAAGGAAAACACGCAAAAATCCCTTTACACCGTACAGTGCAAAACTCCCTGTTCTGGCTCACACCAGATTTCTCTGGCTTGATGGTGACCGGGAACAGGGTTACACTATACAGTGCTTTCAGTCGACAGAAAGGGTGAGCCGATATCGATACCAAATACTCGATATCATCATTATTTAAGTTTGCCTAAGAATATCGATATTATTGCGAAATATCGGTGATTTCGATGCCGTTTGATACTGCTTACGTGACCACTTGGAAAAACAAAACAGTTGCGTGAATATTCCACGCTGTGCTCTCGGAAATTTTTGTTTCTATCGGAAGCAGAATGCTTTTAAGCACAAGCGCTTGATAATTATTGCGTTCTTGCACAAATTAAAATATCCCTTTTTTCTTGTTAACCGACGAAGTCGAGTTAGAGCAGTCGTGTCAAGAGGGTCGACTTGTTTGGTCGGTCAAAATACGTCGTGTAAGGCTCACAAGGTGTGTATTTTGCTATGGCCCATGGGATGGGATGACGTATTCTGCAGTTAAGCCCATCGATTAGTACACACACGCACGCACGATAGGACAAGGGTCCACATAAAAAGTATCGTGGGTATAGAAGGACACTTCCGCCGAGCAGTGTTGGTTTTGACCGGACTGAAATATCTGTGCAATACTAGTGAAAGAAAGCAAGGAGGACTGATAATAACAGGAGGTGAAGTCCAGTGGCATTGTTGATGTTGGTGGGACCAAAGTGTTGCTGAGACATCGTAAGGATAGAATCGTTCTCAGTAAAGGTTATGAAAGGAAAATTCTGGTGCATGTTGTTGTGGTTATGTTTATTACTTGAAAATGTCTAGCTGCCAACGTTAAGAAAGGTTATTGGTAGGTGGGAAATGAATTACGACACGAGGCTGGATCTTCTTGGATAGTATACTATAAGCGGCACAGAAGGATATACCAGTTAGTCTTTTTAATTTTTCTGCTTTACTTTTGATTTTGAACCGATTTGTTCGATTTTAGAGTTCGAGACACTGACTTGCTGACTGCGGAAGACGAACCCATATTTAACGATTACGTCATAAGACATGCTTTAACGTGTTTGAGATAAAGCGACGACTTCGCTTTTCACTAATTTCTCCAGATCGATAATTATGTTTGTATAGTGCCATATTCACAACAGTATATAAATGCTTCGCTTACAACTCTTGATAACGGCATGTTCAGTTGTGGACAAAATTTATCTTTAAATTTTAATTTTAATTCAACAAAATATTCAAAGCGATAAGACAGATGAGCTGAGTCTTCCGATTTTAAACATTACGTCATTCGGTAATGCAAAAGACAAAATACTGTCACAATTTTCGTCACGCCGGTCAGCACGTTGAGATTCTGACGATGTGCTTGTCTTTATCGATAATCATGTTTTTATAGTGCCCTATTCACAACAGTACATAAATACATTGCTCACAACTCTTGGTAAAAGCATGTTCAGTCGTGGACAGATGTATATCAACATTTAATTTTTTAGTTTAATTCAAAAAAATTAAATATTAAAAGCAGTAAGACAGATGAGCTAAGTCATCAGATTTTAAACATAACGTCATTCGGTAACGTAAAGGGCAAAATACTGTCACAATTTTCGTTACGCCAGTTAGCACGTTGAACCAAGTAAAAACATTTGTCGAGGGTGGAGTGGGTCAAAACGACTGGTAAATGCCTATAATGCGCTTTCTTGTAACCTGTACGATAGAGCATAGCAATGATTTATTTTGTGTTTGCATTCACAATTTGGCTTAAGGAGCCCTTGACATGATTAAAGGAAACTGTGCACAAAGCGTGGTTCCCAGGTATGGGGAAAAGTTCAATTCTTTTGGGCTGTTACAGTGCCCATACTGATTAATCGTGAAGATGTGGTTACTTTTATATTGGGAAATTTGTCACCCATTTTTTGAAATGCGTCTGTTTTGAGAATTTTTGTTCCGGGTTTTGAGGAAGACCGACCAAAAGACAGCGAAAAATGATCTTGAGTGAAGAATGCATAGTCTGTGGAGCTATGTTTGGTGAGGAGAGGGTGAATAATTCAGTTGACCTCCTTTCCAGGGTATTGGTCGCCTTTTCAGTTGGTCAAATTTCAGCGTTAGTTACAGTTACACACTTTTACTGCAACTTGCTGTTACAGATGCTTGAATGTTATTGAAGCTGCAGTCACGCACGCCTCGCTTGCTTTCTTTTCGAGACGAACCAACACTTCGTCGGTTCTGCACGCATTGCGGGCCTATGTTTTGTTCATTCAACTGAGCCTGGAGTCGATCTTGAGTGATGACGTCGCAATATAAATCTTGGGTGTGACATCGCAATATCAATGTCGTTTTCGAATGTCGTTCCACTATACCTACTGTCCGCCCGTGTGAAGTAAGATTTCAATTCGTATACAGTCTGGATTTGAGTGAGTATTGGCTAATGGCAACCTAGGTTGTAGCCAGATAAAGAGATGCCCGCGGGTGAGTATTGGGTAATGCTGACGTAGATGATAAGATGCCAGGAGGCTTACAACGGTCAAACGCAAAAAGAACGTCACTTCCGGTTTCCAAAGCCCTGAATTTGGAGCCAGTTCAAATACGTACGAGTATGAAGTTCGTCCAAAACTTGTGGCTGACAGTTACTTTATTTTGAACGCACACACAGCGTAAAAAGCTCAAGTTTGTAGAAACGACGTTACGTTTTGCGGATATAGTGCACGCGTCGTATGTTTGACCGCTGTGAAGCCCGAACAGGATTACAAGTACTCGAGGGTTTACTCAAAATGTTGAGATTTAGGACTGCATGTTCCCTGTTCTGTATAAGTGTTTTCAAGAAACTTGAACACCAAGATCTAAAAAATTTTAAAAAGTATTGATGATTGATTTTTTTGTCGTGAGATCGTCTTCTGGAAGATCTTAAACAGGGCAAAGGCGAATATAAAGTTTTAATTGTGTTCTTGATATTTTACCCAGAGCTGATAAAGTATATTGACATTTTAGTCCAAGAAGAGGAGAGGTAGAAACATGTCGCAAACTTTGTTGCTTCTTAAAATAGTGGATTGAAGGACTCAATCCAATATTACGATTTGTTAGACACAAATCACGCATCGATCTTAACAAGTTTCTAAACAGCACGAGCAGCTCTGGCGTTAACTCTCTCTATATATATTCCTAACATTGTTTCTATTTATTACGCCCACCACAAACAAAGGTACATTGTTACAGAGACATTATTGGATTTCAATGCCGGTTTCCCATAATGTTTTCCTGTTTGCGCGAGCCGCATAACATATGCTGCCAAAGGAAGATTTACTTCTAAAAAACTGAGTTTTTTCTCAATTTCTATCAGAAATATTTTGCTTCTTGACGGAACGTTGCATGCACGAACAAAAGGAGAAACGTTTTAGAAAGCAACGTTTCCTTGTTTGCGGAAATTTATAGAAATTATTTAACATTTTGTTTTTTCCCACTCAAACCCTGTGTTTCGCGCTGTGTTTGCTTGAATTCCAAAATGAGAAAATTTTCAAAAAAAAAAGTCTATTAAGTTACCTCACACGGTGTTTTTCCAACTCCTTTACGAATACGAAACGAAGCTGCACATATATCTTTGAACTCTATACCAACTGGCTTGCCAGCGTCTCCGCCAAATCCCATTTGTTTTAACTTGTTCCTTAGCTCTTCTGAGAATGCCACGGAGGTGCGTGGCTCAGCGAAAGGATTCAACGCATCATCATATGGCGGACGTTTCTTCTTTACTGTCTTCAATTCTGTTTCCATCAGTTACGATTTAAAAAAAACTTTTTCACCATTGAACGCGAGCGACAATTTGAACGAAACTTGGGGCCTGTAATAAACCATTCGCACTATGACGTCATTTTAATGGCCATTCGTGCGATGACGTCAAAATTAGGCGCGCAATGTGTACGAGAAGAAATTTGTTTCTATTATTCCCAGCCTTTGAGATCATTGCATAGCAATTGAAAATTTGTCGTTTTTGTAATGCTAGTTTATGTTGGAAACACTGAAAGATAAAAAGGGAAGGAAAATTCACCTCAGGATCCCCTTATCGCTTTTTCACTCGCCAGAAGCTGGCCTAGTTAATATTCTCAAAGCGGTCCTCGTTAAATAAAGTCAATGTATGGATAAAATCACGATATTTAGGTCATATTTGAAAAATAAAATCCTACTGTCTAAGAACAAAGCATGTGTAATCACTGTGTATCGGCGAATAGAACATGACAATTGAACCAAGAACCATTAGACTTTGGAATAGCTTACCCGCTGAAATTGCTGAGATTAAGTCATTAGCTACTTTTAAGTCTGAGCTACATAATTACCTAGTTAACTTATCATTATTAGATCTATTAGATTTGTACTTGTTTTTTTTTTTGTTTTGTTTTGTTTTCGGCTCTTTGTGGCGAAGCTAATAAAATAAAATAAAATAGATGTAGATGTAATCAGTCAGATTCGCGAATGTACTCTTATGCCGTTTATAGTACAACGCTACATTTTGGCGTGCTCCCATTGGTCCAAATCGTTCATGTGACGCGATTGTGTCTCTGCTCAGCGGGCGCCTATCAGCGCATAGTGCCCGTTTTGGCAATTTTCGCTCAAAATTTAGCGTTGTACAATAAAAACAATAGAGTTCCTCTGTCTCAGGCCCTATGTGCGATAGGTTCCCTCGGAAATTTGATGTTTAAACTTCATATAAGCCCTCGAACAACGTTCTCGGGCTAATATTTGTTGTAAACATCAAATTTCCTCGGGGCAACCTATCACGCGAAAGTGCCTTTGACAAAAGAACTCTATTGTTTAATTAGACCGATGACGTCAAACTAATAGTGATGTAACAGCCGAAAAAGTACGTGTTATTTCATAACATTATCAAAGCCCTCGGGCAACCTATCACGCGAAAGTGCCTTTGACAAAAGAACTCTATTGTTTAATTAGACCGATGACGTCAAACTAACAGTGATGTAACAGCCGAAAAAGTACGTGTTATTTCATAACATTATCAAAGCCCTCAGCGAGGTGAGAATTCCATAAAATGGCACCAGAATCTGATATATTGTCAGGAGAAATCTTGACACCCCCGAACAGTGAATCGATTTCTCCTGCTACTGAGCCTCTGCACTTTGCCTTGGATCCGGTATTGCACAATACCACGCCGACTGAACAGTCGAGGCGTACCTCGGAAATCAGCCTCAAACCGCCCGCTTCAGGAAAGCGCCACTCTATTCTTGGCTCCGGTTACAGATCAGCCTTTATAAAACCGAATTTAAGCGAGCTCAGAGAGAAATATAGAAAAGCCAAGGAAAGAGTGAAAGAATGGAACATGGAGAAAATGTGGGGAAGCTCTCTTCAGAGAGCGGAAAAAGATTCTTTGGCTTCGCTTTCAGAAATAGTGACAGCTGCCTACTGGATTCGTGAAGGTGTTCCTAAGACACCTTGTGAGGTTGGTTGATGAGTAATATGAGATTCTTTAGTAAGGCTACTACAAACCTTCGCAATCGTCCGTGAGATTAAAAAATTTTGTCAGTCAACAACTTTATCCAAGAACCGAGGAGGGGGGGGGGGGGGGGAGATACTCCGGGTTTCAAGTGACGGGGATGATAGGATTTCTTTTGGGTTTGAAATTTTTGATTCCAGGATTCTTTTGGGTAGGAAAAAATGGCAAGTATTTTTTTGGGTGGCTTGATTTAAGTAGGGATATTTTTTTGGGTATTCAAAACAATCTGAAAATTTGTGGTAGTGCCCGCGTATCCCGGCCGCGTAGTTCTGCAAATAAAGTACAACCAAATTTGGTTCTTGCCGGGGTGGTCTTGTTTAGAGTTGTCATTCATAATGTTATTGTTGAAACAGAAAATGTTCTTGGGTGTCCCCAGTGTTGTTAGAATGACTACCAGATGAGGAAAAGATAAAATCAACTGGTATGATGAATATAAACAAACACAAACATTCAATTTCTAGTGTTTTTTTTTTTTTGGGTGTTATATCATTTAATCCTTTCTGGAAATTTTTAAGGCTCGGAAGTTCGGCATGGGATTTTTTTGGGGGTTAATCTTTGGTCCAGTCGCGATTGCATGTTATCAATTACAAAGCGATGGCCATCAAAAAAATTTGCACGGCTGCGAAGATATGGAGCAACCTTGAGACGATGATGACGGATTTTTAGCATGTTAAAAGGGGGAAGCGTAACGGCCTACTGACAACAATGTAGCCTGCAATGAAGGCGAATTTTGGGCGAGAGCGCCGAATAATCCTGCGTATGTTATAAGGCGCCATCTTGGATTACAAAACGAGCAAAGGGTTGGGGCGAGTCAAAAAGAGTCCAAGGTAGAGGGAACCCTCTAATCATTGCGCATCCAACATGGCAGCTTATAAAAACGTGAGTGTTGCTATAATAAATAATAATAATAATAATAATAATAATAATAATAATAATAATAAACAACGGCACTGCAGGCTACTAATAATGCAATAGTTTCAACCCTCGGGCGTACAACGGGGGGATGCCACCCCCCCCCCCCCCCATAAGGTTTTTCTTGATTTTTTCAAGACAAGACACATTTTGACACAAGTTTGGTGAGAATCGGTTGCTATGGTTACGAGATACGACGTCATAAGTAGCAGGTGGTCAACCCATTTTTGAAGAAAAATGCGTTTTTTTCCCTTTGTTAGGTGAAAAATGCAAAAAATGTCAACAAAAAGCAACAAAATGTTTTAATTTTGTCATATTCTACATGTCCAGCATCAAAACTTCAATTTTTAATTTTTTTGACAATTTCTAATTTTCGGTAAAATCCAATATGGTGGCCATCTTGGATGACGCCACAGGCCCCCAGCAGCGCGGCAACCCATACTACGTACCTTGTCTTGTAGAGCACATCACAGGCTTTCTACTAAAGGCAAAATCTTTCCGAAATATTGTAACATAACGAAAACCCAAGGGTGGTCCATCACCCCCCTACCACGGTGGGGGTGTGTCTGCTTGTACGCCCGAGCGTTTCTTCCTTTTCATTTCCGTCGCCTCAACCGTGTTTCAAGTCTCATGCCTTGTTGCCGAATTTCGAGGGTACTCTGATAAACGTGCGCCATCTGTCCAGTCCACCATCACACCCCAGAAGTAGTGATTTGCTTTGAAAATTCCTCTTGAGCAACATCACCTCCAGGTTTTTAATTAAGAGAATGCGTCACTCAAAGAGAATTAAGTGCACGTGAATGCATTTTCGAGACAAGTCTGAAATATATTTTAATTGATTTGTATGGTAACCTTGTTCCTAGAGAGCATCCTTTATTCCTGAAATCGACGAGATAGATGTGTATTTCAAAAGAGAGTATGCTAACCCTTCAGGGAGCTTTCACGACAGAGGCGCGCGATATGCCCTACTTCGATTGCCGCAGGTGATCACTTACAATTCTTAAACTTTGCGGGCTCCCTCGCCTCCCTTTCTCTTTGTTTGAACGCGCGCGCGACTCGTAAAAGGCTTTGATTGGCTAATCCGCCAGAGTCACGTGCCGTTACGCGCTCGATCAAAACAAAACTCTAGGGGAAGGGGGAGCTCGCGAAGTTTAGACATAAGGAAATTTTCGTAGTTTTGCCTAAAATGTAAGACGCTTGTTTGTTACTCAATTCACGAAGTTTCCAGCAACAAGACAGTTTTTCAACTGACAATGTTTTTAAAATGCCATACCATATCATATTCTCTTAGAGTGGTTTTGGGTAACCTGTGAAACAATATCTAACAACTAGTGCCTTAAAAAACAAAGAAAACAATGGAATTAGTTTGTAATGGTGTGTAAAAGTTTAGTATCTATTTTACAGGTTGAGTAAAATCACTCTAAAATTGCAAAAGATATGTCACTGGAAAGTAGCTTTAGTCTTCAAGAAAAGGTTCGTCTGCCCACACTTTTACTATGAAATCGAGTCGTATATGGCTCAAAGTTAAATTGCAATGGCGCGGTGTAGGATATAAGTTCAAAGTCTGGCATTGGAGAGCTAGTTGTCATGGGTATGCAATTGTTCAATAATCAGATTGCGTAATTGCCCATTTCACCAGGAATTCTAAAAATTTTTAAAACCACTTTCTGATAAAAACTGACATTTTGTTTTGTAGAGTCACAAGAACCTTGGAGTCGTCGCCACCTCCAGTGGGAACCATGCTATAGCCCTAGCTTACCACGGGCATTCCCTCGGGATTCCCGTAGCCGTTCTTCTTCCCGAGAACACCAGTACCGTTAATATTAGAATGTGCGAGAAATACGGCGCGGAAACAAGGGTTGCTGGTCTGGATGCACATGAGGTTAAAGTCTTTTTATACTCTCAACTGAGTCGAATTTCCACGTGGCCTTCTTTATAAATGTACTTGTCCACCAACCAACCAACCACCCAGCCAATAAATCAACCAAAGAACCAACAAACCGACCTACCAGTCAATCAATCAATCAATCAATCAATCAATCAATCAATCAATCAATCAATCAACCAACCAAACAACCAATCAATCGAGTAGAACAGTCAGTTAAGGAACAGCACTTCTTACTAAGGGACTAGCAGATGATTCGTCTCTGAAGTCCGTTCCCTAGGATAACTTAACCTATGATGATTGTTCTTTTCCACACACCACATAATGTAATACGAGTAATTTGTTTCCACTATATTGAAGATTGATTCACTGTACTTTTAACGAAACTGGTATAAATATCGATTTGAGTTACGATGTAGCTTGTTCTTGGTTCTTCCTCCCTGGTTTCCTTGCCTAGTCTTTGTTTAACTAGTCTCAGTTGTATAATCTCTTGACTGGCGATGTTTAACAATGTCTTTTGATTTAGTTAAGGAAGAGTGCTGCAGATATCGAGAAAGAACGGGGACTCACTTTCATTGACGAGTAAGAATATTTCTATTATGTATAAATGAATTGAGTTAATATAATCTTAAACTCGTACAACTTGCTCCAGTATATGTAATTGGGTTGTTAAAATCCACCAAAAATTGAATTTTTTCCAAGATTTTTAGATGTTTGACCGGCTGTGGGAAATTCCTTAGATAATCACGCTGACTAGCTGGAACTAAAATCTGAATAAATGGCCAATCCAGTCCTCGTACAATCCATGTTGTGCTCTCTAAACAGATTCAGACACCAACCTGAAATTTTTTTTCTTACTCAAAATCGGTATGTAGACTGGCTAAAATAAAGGGAACGCTACCTCAGTGGTAAGCAGGGATGGCGCAGTGGTGAGAGCACTCACCTCCTACCAATGTGGCCCGGGTTCGATTCTAGGACTTGGCGCTTGGCGTTATATGTGGGTTGAGTTTGTAGTGTGTTGTTGGTTCTCGTCCTTGCTCCGAGGGGTTTTTCTCCGGGTACTCCGGTTTTCCCCTCTCCTCATAAACCAACACTTCCAAATTCCAATGCGATCTTGGAGGTGTCCCCAATTAGCATTCTGTGCTAAATACCGTCCACACCTAAATAAAGTGATTTATTTAAACTTGATCACGTGGTACAGCTACTCTGTTCAAATATCACGCAATGACCACCTAATTAGAAAAAAAAGTACCAGTTCCTGTTTACATGTTTTAAAATTGTTATTAAAATTCCATTATTGCAGTGCAAACTTTTGGTTTTTTAGGGAATGCCAGTTTGTTAGTTTCTCCACTGACAATGATTCGTCTTTGTTCTAGAAGCGATAACCCGGATGTTGTCAACGGGCATGGCACTATGGGATTGGAGATTGTTGACCAGGTTGAAGGAGTAGATGCTGTTATTGTGCCTGCGGATGGAGGGTCACTGCTGGCTGGGACTTGTATAGCTATCAAAGCATTGTACCCGTCTATCAAAATAATAGTAAGACCTTGTCTATTTAAGACTACATGTCCGAGTGTTCTATGGGGGAATAGTCAACGAGGTGCATTGGAACTCACTGTTGCTCGTAGAAATTAAAACGTGGACAAGCAGTCTGATTGTTTTAGTGGGCTTGATCATTGTCTATCCGGGAGTAGTTACCGATGCCTGAGCCAATCACGTTCGCGTATTTGCAGCATACCCCGGTGAATGTGATTTTTAGTGTAATATCAAAGATCAAATTCTGAAGAAAGTGAAAACACCACTCGTAGCAAATCTAGTCTTTTAGCTTATTTTTCTGGACAAAATTAAATTTAGGTGTTAGATGTTTTGTCTGATCACTAGTACGTGGTAGGAAATTGGATATCCAGTAACACTAGCGCAGATTTTGGCGATTTCATTCCTTTTTTTCTAAGCTTTATCTGAATTAACCGTGGGGGGGGGGGGGGGGGGGAGGGAGAAGCCTGCGCAGCAAGCGTTGCTGTAGGTTTTTCCCACGCTCGAAGCATATTTTGGCCAAGTTAAAATTGGGGCGAGGGCAAAAAGAATGGGAGGAGGGGAGGTGGGTTTAGAAAGTATCTCAAACACTCCAGTGGTGTGTTTCGTCAGTGTACCCTACTGTCCTTAAAAGCGAATTTCGTTACACGCCCTGTCTTCTTTGATAAATTGTCTAGTGCACTGTGATTATAAAGTGAAAGATGGGCACCTTTTTATCTCATTCTTTTTACGTATCTACAGTCGAAGCTGTCCTTGCGACCACTCTCGTAAGCCGGACCAGCTCTAATTACGACCAGCACTGTGAAACCCGTTTGAATTGTCACTTTAACTCTTTAATTAAAAGCTCTCGTTGACGACCGCTCCCGTAAGCGACGGCGACCACTTTTGTGAATCAGTGACCTTCTCCTTTGTTTTTAAGTTCTTGTCAGCGACCACTCAGACATCACTTTTATAAAAGTATTCACTTCTTGATCAAATTTATAGTAGTACATAGCATAAGCGCTAATGGTTCGTTGACTTATACATACGCGAACCTTTTATGTGATACTGGGCAATAATAAACTCTTTAATGTTATTACTCCAATACTGTTGGTAACCAACAACTTGTGGCAATCTTGCTGCTAAAAGCGCTCGTAAGCGACCACCCTCTATTGCTTTATCACATGGTCGCTACGAATCCCCATTCTCGCAAGTGACCATCTCTAGTTGCGACCACTTTTCTGAATTCCCGAAGTGGTCGCATATGAGGGCTTTGATTGTAGTTCCTTCTACCAAAAACCCCTATAGGAAGGGTGTTGCTAGCGCTTTGGTGAGCTATGTTTGCTGAGACGAAAAATAGCGACAGATTTAATGTTTCTGTTCCATTTTTAAACTATATCTTACAATTAGCGCACAAGTAATCTTAGTAAAAAGCACATCATCTCTGACGTAAGAGTAGCAAGAGAACTGATCGATAAGGTGATAAGGAATTCTTCTTCTTTTTGCCAGGGAGCTAAAACCGAGCGGAATCTCGATTGCAAAGTTCACCTCGATGAAGGAAAAACGATGACGACAACTGGTGCTAAAGAAACGTCATTATCTAACGGTGAGTTACAAAAAAAGGAATATATTACTTTATGACAAAAGGAGAAAGATAAAACCAAACTTTGTATTCACGAGGAGGCAGCTCGGTGGAGTAGTGGTTAGCGGGTGGGATTTTTGATCGCACTTTCCATAGGACGGTTGAAGGGTTGGTGGTTCGACACTGGTCTGGGCATCACGTGTCATGATGTTTCCTTGGAGCAACGATAGAATAGAGGGCCACGGGAACGAGGCATATCCAGGAGCCCATCACAATAGGCTCTATTGTTATTCAATGGCGCACAAATAAGTAGCCTTGTATTAATTTTGCCGTTTACTTAGACAAGAAACTTTACACCACATTGTCTCTTTCCACTCAAGTGTATAAATAGGTCCTGGAGAAAAATGCTGGGCCGGGGGAACCCTTCGATGGACTACCATCCCATCGGGTGGGGGGAGGGGGGTAGCTTCATGCTACAAAATAACGGAGTTCAGCGTCGCCTGTGTTAATGTTTGTATTTACTCTGGTTTATATCCAGATTCAGATTACAGCGAGATTAGTGGCCGCGTCTCCATAGTCGCCGAAAGTCTGGTGGATAAAATTGTCTCAGTGAAGTATGTCCAATTTTATTACTAAGGCTACTTTTAAATTTAGTACGATATATGATCCCGTATGTTTCTCAGATAGATAATCAGACAATAAGAGCCTCGGCAGAATAGACCAAACGGTTATCGATAACTATTTTGTTGTCGAACATAAAAAGTTGTTGATAACAAAAAAAGCCAGTGTGTCAAGAAAGTTATCGATAACAAACTTTAAAAACGTTGGTTATCAACGTACAACAAAGCTGAGAGTTTTCATTTCCAAAGGGAAAAATACAAACTTTAGTTATCGATAACAAACGTGGAACTTTTAACGTGGACAACCCGGTTTTCCTTGTCTGTATGTGAGACAGTTGTCGACAATTTTTAAACTTTATAAAATCTACTGTCATTGTTCGTCAATTGTCAGCGTTACGTACGTTGCTAAGTGTGTCAGTGGCTCCTGACGTGCAAGGAAACGCTAGTTATCAATCAATCGCATAAAAAAATAAAGTTTTCCGCTCGATAACTTTTGCCTTTAGTGGATGGAAAAGCTCCATCGAGCACTAATACTTGCTGAGTCATTTTGGTTGTCCAGTACTCATAATTATCGACAACTATCTCCCTAGTCTTTCGAAGCCCTAATTGACATAGGTACCAGTGAAGCAACTGACATGATTAAGAGAAAATCCAATGTAGACAACCGAGACATATTATGGGCCCCTTTAATTTGCATAAAAAGAAAAGGTTGCAAACGTAATATTTTTCAGAGAGGACCACATTGCATTGGCAGTGCTCAGACTGTTGGAGCACGAGAAGGTCATTCTAGAGGCAAACGGAGCTGCTGGGCTGGCTGCTCTCATCGGCGGATATCTTCCTGAGCTCCGGGGAAAACGGTAAAATTACTTTTTGTTCCAGGCTAGTGATCCCTGTAACAGTTTCTAGTGCTACACCTTCACACGAAAAACTGCAGTTTGACAACTCTTGTTGGCAAATAGAAGTCGTCTAAACTGGCGTTTGTGAATGTTTGCCAGTGGCAATTGTAGAGGGAAGTCGCTAACGCCCGTCTTTTTAAAAAAGTCGAAACTTTTCATTGGCCTAATCTAACACAAATTATCCAAAACAACAACTTTTGCTCATTTGATTCGGCATATGAAAAGTTCGAGGTTCGAAACGGGCCTAAGTCTCATCAACTTTTTCAACAGCACAGTAAAGTTGCATTTGGCGTTTAAACATTTGTCAAAAAAATTGTTTACTTTGAATGCCAGAGAGAACATGGCCTGATAAACAGCCGACGTTTCGCGAGGTCGCCACTTGAGCCCTCGCAAAACGACATCTGAGTAACGTGCACTACCCAGATCCAGATCTGATGACGTGCACTACCCAGATCTTGGTAGTGCTTCTGATTGGTTGAAAGAAAATTCCCTCGCGGTACAACCAATCAGAAGCACTACCAAGATCTGGGTAGTGCACGTCATCAGTATGGAATTTCTGCGCTCTTTACTCAGACGTCGTTTTGCGAGGGCTCAAGTGGCGACCTCGCGAAACGTCGGCTGTTTTCTCAGGCTAGAGAGAAGAATATGGAAGTAATTTTAGGCTGGAACTGCTTGACGTTTGCGGAATTTGTTGTGTGAAAAGACAAATTTGCCAACTTCTTGGAGCTTCCCAGTTTTAGAACCAAATCTAACGAGCAGCGCTGAGTTGGCCATGAACTTATTTCAGTTATTTACGTCTCCATTTCAACTTATTTCATTTTTCCTTGTTTGTTTGTTTAGTGTTGTTGTAGTTCTCAGCGAGGGTAATATGGAACCTGCACTTCTTCCGCGGGTAATTGCCCGCGGCCTCACGACCGATGGGAGACTGGTGCGGTTTGAGGTGCGGATCGACGATAGGCTTGGTACTATGGCAACGCTGCTACGTTTGGTGACGTCAACAGGAGCTATGTAAGAAGATTTCCTAAAAAGAAAATCGCCGTCCCGAATCGTCATTTTGCGAGATCTGTCTAGCCGGCGGTCGAGAGAAATGATCTCGCAAAATGACGCCTTGAACAGTTCAGGACGGCGAAAAAAACATGAAACATGACTCAGTTAACATTTTGTTTAGACTTTCATTGAAGCATTTACATGCAAATCTGTATTTTGGGGCAAATCGGAACCGCCGTAATGTTCATCTGTATTTCCCCTATACATGTTCATTTATAGATCGATGCTCAGATTTCAATAACAACAACCACACGAACGGAGGGTGGTCTGGCTGTGCTAATAAGTTCCTAACGTGGACGATTTTCACCCCAAGTGCAGTTTTCTCTCTCCAAAATGCTGATCTCTGAACACAACAGCGTGGAAATTTGTGGCTACTGATCCCACAATTCAGTGGTTAACTGATCGCTCGCGTCCAGATTCTATAACCTCTGTAATTTGGCTCACGAAGCCGTTTTCGATTGCGCTAATTGAACAAGAGACAGAGACGTAGATGTCTGCAAAAATCACATGCGTTGCCAAGCACTGTTTTCGGTCCTCAGCCACAGCTCCGGCATGGCAGCTAATTTATTGCCCACAAAATGCCACATGCAACCCTAACATAAGTCAGTTGCAAAAAAGTTAGCAAGAAAGGAGAATACTTAGATATGCTTGGGCGTCATAGGGAAATTTATTGTTTTCCGTATCAACAGCATCAAAGATGTCAGCCAAGAGCCAGCTTGGAATGACCCCAGTGTTCTATGTTTGCAGGTATCTTCGCTTTTCATCTTCCGCTTTTTTAAAAGCACAGAGGCATCATGGTTTTCAAGTCCTTCATTTTTTTTTTTGCACTCCAGTGTATCTCCACAATATGTTTTGCAAATTCAATACTAATTATGGCTTAAGAAACTCGATAAACAAACTTATATTGCCTAAGCCTAGAACAGAGAACCTGTGAAGCGCAGCTTCTCCTATGTGGTGGTGCTGCTTTAGGGAATTCTCTGCCACGCGATCTTAGGGAATGTAACTCTCTGAGGGTTTTCAAAAAGAAGGCGAAAGCTTACTTTCCTTCTTTAGGCTTCCACACGGCAATCATGTAAACCAGTTGATTTTTGTAGCTTATATTACGATATATTTTTTACATTTGAATACACCACTAGCCTTGGTTCATTTTTAATAAAAACAGCAAAGAAAAAAGCGACTAGGGAACTGGTTTTCTCAATATCTCGGACGGTCAAGCTGTCCTTCTTCGGGAGATTTAATGAAAATACGAAAAGTATGAAGACATTGAAAAAGTGGACTTTTTCTTTGCTGTTTTTCTCATAATAGTTGATTTCAAATACTCGAAACAGCAGGATTTGAATTGTGGTCGTAACTCGTTCTAATAGAAGCGTCACTTTGAATAGCCTGCAAGGTTCATTTTGAATACACTAGCTTTGTTGTCCCAGAAAAAAACGCTAGTCTTGTTCTCCCAGAGTTTCATAACTAAAGGTAAATTAATCAAAAGTTGAAAAGGCTAGTTACTTTTACTATGGAAACAATGAAGAGTTGGTTGGTGGGTCCCGATTTTTTTCAGACTTTACTGATTACTGTTAGGCCCGGTTATTTAAACAAAGTTTAGACGAGGTCTAACAAAATCACGGTCTAAATCGATTTTAATCTGGCATAACAAATGTCAAGCAGGTATGTAGCACAGACTACTACAACATTTATTTCTTATAAATAACCCACTTGTAAACAGACGTAGAGGCTTATTTGTTGCTTTAAACCACGGTTTAAGTTCGACTTCGTTTTAATAATCGGCCCTTAATTTTCATATTAATGCCTAGAGGTTCTTTTTCGTTCAACAACGTGCATCATGTTAAATGGCCTATTTTAGCATTCGACATGGCATAATAAACTGTTAAACATTTAGATGAAGGCCAGTTTGTTCAACGTGTTTTGGGAATAGCGTAGTGAAAATGGTTTGACAAAACGGTTTCAACACTTGCTTCAACCTTCACTCAACGTTCTAGAGTTGTCGTCTTTCATCATTGTTGAAACGTTTGTTGAAGCGATGTTGAATCAAGATTTAAGCCCGTTTTAAAAATTTGTTTCACTACACGCTTTAAAACAAATCAATCAATCAATCAATCAACATAAATAAAGCACTATATTGAAGTGTCAAATATTTATAGCACCGTATTGCTAATTTGGGACACTGTAAACCTCTGAAAGAGACATTATAAACTGAACATAAACGTTTTGTAAACCTCAACTGGTGGGAGGTTTACTAGTTGGCTATTTACAAGCTAGGCGGAGGATTTGAACACGAGACTACCGTGAAACAAATCCAAGCGGTCAGAGAGGAAGACTTGAATGGTTTGTTGAGAGGTGAGCTTGCGTAGCAGGCGTAAACGGGGAAGGGGAAGGGGAGCGAAAACGCGGGAGAAAAATGGGGGACTGGGGGATCGCTTCCTTTCCCCTTCCCCGGTTTGCTTAAACCGTCTCACACTTTCGGTTCAACAAACGTTAAGCGAATTTAGAAGAAGATGTTGAAACCGTTAAATAGGGCCTGTATATCTGCCACTGACTGGGCATTTGTTTGATACTATAATTGTAGCATCATCTGATAAAGAGTGGCAGTATTGATCCATTGAAGTACAAGTGCTGGAAATTACTGGAAAATATTGCGAGCCACCTTAACTACCCTATTTCTCTCAACAGGCAAAAGTTATGGTTGAAGTGAGTGACCGCGATCATGCCCGCCAGCTGAAGTCCCTGTTAGATAAGAATTTTCTTGTAACTTTTTGGAGTTCAAAAACAAACAGCACTACATGAAATGTTTTGAGATGAATTGTCTTCTAAAGTTACAAAGCATAGTCAGATCACATCCCCTCACTCCAAAGAACACCCGAAATGGAAATGGAAGAAAGGTCTCAAGTTTTAGTCTGTAAGCTATCGAAACAAAACAAAAACAAACATACAAAAAAAAAACATCACAAAAGTCACTACCTTTTCGCTGTACAAATTACACAACGATAGAATGAAAGGTTAAAGGACAAAAGATTGTCCTTTCTTCTGTTCATATAGCCCACCGTTTAAGGAAAAACGGAGTAAGTATAATTTCAAGCTTGTGTATTGTTGAGATAGTAATAAACAAAATAATGTTCGTCGCTTAATATTTGGGCTTACAATAAGTTAAATGCAATTGAACCAATATTTACTAACCTGTACGGCGCGTGCAAATTTCATGGCACGCGAGAAAAGGTACCCTTGGTTTTCGCACCTGATTGGCTACAAAAATCACTTCTTTCACCGATTGGATAATTTCTCGTTGCACTACTTTTGAAGCAAATTATCGAACTCAACAAACACAAACAAGGACATAAATATCTAGAGTGCTCTCCATTAGACCAAAAAACGAAAACTATTGAGGAGGGAATTGAAGTCCATCGGAATGGGAATTTTTTTACGAACACTGAAATTCCTGGCAGTGATTCCTCATTGAGAGAGGCTTTAATTTCTGGTTAAATCAAAACTAAGAGCATTTTCTTATACGCAAAATGGTCTTAGAACTCCAAGAGGAACAAAGGAAGTGAATTCTTGAAAGGAGAACAAAACACATTAATCAGTTTTTGCCAGACTTGATGGGAAACTTGAAAGAAAACCGCCCATCCTGACCATCCGTGGCCAGATGCACTTATCTACACTTTTAGTGCACTAGTAGAGTAGTTTTGAACAGATCGGGACGATTATTTTGGTTTTCCATCGATACAAACATGTCTTCTGGCTTCTTAGTTAATAGTAAAAATTGGTGACATAGCCCCTTTAAAGAACTTTGTCAAATGGCAAAGCTATGGCGTGCATCAGTGTAAAGCCCCGGCTAAACGATCAAACATTTTCGGCAAACATCGTATTTGTCACACAAAACGTTCTATGGCTAAACGGGCGAGCAATGTCTGACCAAACATCGGATAATAGAAAACCATTTAAATGCATAGTTGAGAAAGGCGGCTAAACAGTAAAACATATTCATCCAACACGATGTTGAACGAAAATGTTTGCTCGTTTAGCCGGGGCTTAACGAGAATTCAAAAGTAACCCTCAACTGGAAAAACCTGTTTCTTACACCAGTATTTTATTTGGCAACCCAGGATACTAAAATATATAGATTATGTTACAAACTCGTTCATTCATACTAATCTAGAAATGAAGTATCGATCCTTAAAAAAGGAAATAAGGTTAATTGAACGTCTGGAGAACTTAACTAATTACAAGTATTAAATTCTTAATCTCGGTTATTGAATTCCAGGCGTCTCATTGGCTCACCACACACAGGTTATTAGCCAATGACTGTGCTTTTTACCTTATATGGAAATTGTATGCCATGGCAAGTGCCGCGGCGTTCAAAAGTTTTTGCCGCGAAGCAAAAGTCTTGTCCAAATACATAGTAAAACAAAAGAAAACAAAATCTCCAACGACTACTGAAGTTGGGAATTTAATAAAATAATTATTCTACTCGCGCTTGTTGGAGACAAGGTATAAATTAGTATGTACCAAACCAGTGGATAGTGTTTTTTCGCGCGATCTGATTGGCTACACAAACTCGGGATAGTATTTGCTATTCATCTCCCCTTCGGTGACTAATTGTTAAATATAAACAACTCAGCGCTAGGCACCTCGCGCTTGTAAAACATTTTTTAAATAATTTAGATTAATAATAATAATAATAATTACTATTATTATTATTATAATAGTAATGAACTAGCGAACAGCAAGAATTCTCTTCAAGCATTTAAAGGAGAGTTTGATTGACTTTATCCCGGAATACGAATACACAAAATGATTACTAATATCAAATCCAAAACAATTTTAGCCGTATTTCATACCACTAAAATGCGACGTAAGCTTGGATTTCCTCTGTCGGCAAGAGCGGAGGCTTCTTTAAACGGTTTAAAATAATTTTAAATAAAACTGGCTGAAGAAAATGTTGCGACCGTTTGAACGGGTGTTTTTTAACATTGCTAGAATGTATTTAAAAAATGTTGCAGCGAAAGTCGAGTCAAAATTTAAGCCAACTTGAGGCCCCGTCTACACGAACACGTTTTTCTGTTTGAAAATGCAGTGTTTTCGATGCGTCTTTACCGACCGTCTTCACTAAAACGATCGAAAAACGAAGGTATCTAGTTTTAGGGTGGATGACAAAAACGAAGTTCGCATTAGTGTGATAGGTCTGGAAAACTAGTTAGTAGATTTCCATACTTTTTCAAGAATTTCAGAATCTGTACGATCCTGCAAGGCTATTTCGTTAATTCAGTAATTCTTATTCCAGGATGTGGCAAATCAAACGAAACCCTTAACGCTTTCTGGTGTACTGTTGCATCTATAAATAACTTAAACGCGGTTCTTGGCAAAAAGAAATCCCCTTACATTGCTTAAATATTAATTCAATTATTCAAAGTTCTTGAAAGAAGAAATAGATACATTCTAGAATAGGGGCAAGACTTTCTTACAAAGTCCATGCACTAACACTTAAAAAATATGTTAATATCCCAATCATAATCATAACCATAATCATTATCATAATCATAATAATAATCATTATCATAATCATAATCATAATAATAATCATTATCATAATCATAATAATAATCATAATCATTATCATAATCATGTTATCATAATCATAATAATAATCATAATCATTATCATAATCATAATCATAATCATAATCATAATCATTATCATAACCATAATCATAATCATCATCATCATCATCATCATCATAATTCAGTACCATTTGACTACATTTTGTTTCCCATTATAAACTGAGCGGACTATAATTAATAATATCTCCCAAACCCAAGGTTTTAATTTGCATTTTTGTAATAACAGTTACTTTAACTTTCAAAATTCTTGGAATGGACCTTCCAAATTTCCGAATCTAAACGCCCAAACAAAGAAAGCACCAAAACATCAAAATGACTAAAGTTTTACGATAGTGGATTTTTCCCACTGGGATTAATAATGAACAACACACCAGTAAAACGTCTGAAAGTACGGATATATATCCCAATGTTCTATGCCAGTTTACCTCATTTGTGTTGTGAACTAATTATTCATGACCCCCTCATTTAGACTGCGATCTTTTCCGCTTGAATGGCGAGGCTGTACAAACAATGATTTCATTAATCTATATACCTACTGTCAAAAGATGTATGACGAATTCATTACAAATCAGGTTATATCTCTTCTTTAACATCCTCTATCAAAATAACTCTACTTTTTAGCATTTTAGTGTGTGCTTTTTTTCTTTCGTATCCATTTTTCTATCCCGTGACACTGCCTGGGTGTCCTCTGCTTATCCCCTCAGTGAGGTCATGCAAACTGGCCTGTGGTGACCTGATGATTGTTTTATGCATAATTTTGTCTTGTTCTTTAGATGCGACTACAAGAAAATGTTACAGGTCAATTATCTTTGTTTTATAGCATTGGATTTACAAAAAAAGAATTGTATTTATCTATTTTCATTATTCTTTCACAAAGTTATCATTACATACTAAACATCCATATCCTTGCTTTCACGAATTCACACGACTTCACAGTATTTTCACCATGCTTATCAATTACGAATAGGAAATGTTCTTTTCTCAAAGTTGGAGATGAAATGCTTTCGAAGATATCAAAACACTCCCCTCCAACCTAGCACTTCAAACTAGCACAGTCTCTACAAGGTCCAAATATTTAACGAGTGCCCTAGAAGTTTAGCCCTTAAACGTTTTATTATTTTCACATTTTTTGAAGTTGAAGCGCTATAAACATATTTTGTAACGATAAAAAACAGATTAACTATTTTAATATATTTTTTTGTTTGAGTACTTTTCATTTTAGATCACATTAAGGACTGACAGACGACACCCCAGGGAGTTTTAACGTTACATAATGTCCTTTTTTGGTTTGTAAGAACAAAGGGAAATGTTATTGCTGCTTGGCTGTAGCTCAAGATTTCAGACCGGTAGATTTTAATGCCCTCACGCTCACGGAGGAAAATATATGATAGGAAATGTAAAAGGGTTAATGGAGAAAATAGATTTAAAAGACGCCAATTTCACTGGTCAAGAATAAACGACCTCAAAACACATCGCGTACTATTAATAGGTGGGTTCATACTAGCGGAATAAGTAGACCTTAAGTATGGCCGGAGCTCAAGTACACTTGAGATCTTGCATGTTTACTTACCATGATAAGCGTTCACATTAGAATTCAAAGTATGCTTTCAAGGTAATCGGGTTGTCAATCAAGTTAAGCAGCAAATTTTCCACTTGTATTCATGCGACCTCGAAACCTTCAAATTGCTTGCCTTTTACCACGGCTCACAATTATTTTACTGCAATGTCAAAGAACTTTGCTTTTCGAACTTTATCACTTTCACGTTATGGAGGAAGAATTTAGAATTAGGCGGAGAAACAGGCAAATGTTGTTGCTGATGATTGTGACCCATATGAATCAACAAAACGCTCAACGGAGACGAAGAGCTTGGGTTTGGCGTCGCCCACAGAACTGGCTTCGATACTTGATAGCAAGTCCAGGGCTTAACTTTATTTGAAAGGAACATTTCAGAGTCACCCGAGAAACATTTGAATACTTGTGTGACCTTGTATTAGTAAACTTACAAAAACAGCACACAAGAGCGTGTTTGATTGACGTCGGTTTCCGGAATGTGTTTTGATAGAGCATAAGTAGGCTCGTAAGGATGGTCTGAATCAGACTTGAGAGTGTACTTCGGCTCCTTTGAAGGAAGTGTGTTACCATGGCCACACAGTAGGCTACTTGAACTGAAATTAAACCCGTTCACATCTGAAGTAAAGCTCAAGTGTACTTAAGGTCTACTTACTACCCTAGTATGAACCCACCTAATATTGCTGAAATCACTGACAGAACATTCATCAAGGAAAATAGAATTATTAATGTTGCATAATTATAAAGATATAACTATATAACAATACATTACAACATATAATATAAAAATATTATACAATACATTATATTGCTCAAAGAATGAGAATGTTTCACTGTCAAACACTCGCAACCTCTTTGTTGCTTTTACTGCTGGATGTCGCACCTTGTGAAGATGAAGGTTCTTTTTCCCTGAATGTGATGTAGGAGTAGATCACGCTCCCGAAAACACTGCAAGTACAGAGATTAAACATCAAAACAGAAAACATGGTTCAACATTTGCCTCTGGGAGTTACAGCATCCTCTAAAATTCGTTTGTTACTACCTTATTCTTACTAATTTTTGAGCGCATTTTATTTCGCGATTTTCGCGTTTTGGAAAAATCGCGAAATTTAATACCCGCGAAAAAAAGAGAGTGCGAAAATTAAACATGCGAAAGTTAGTACCATTTTATAAAAGAAAAACAATACACGAATTTTAGATGTTGTTAGCCACGGGCTTGTTAGAAATTTTCTGAATTACATGAAAAACTGTTACTTTTTGTCCTTGAAAATATATCTTTCTGTATTGTTTTCGGGTACCACGTTTCCTCCGATTCACTGTCTATCCAAGCGTTTTAATATATATTTTTGTAATTTCCAGAAGCTTGTACCTTCAAAGTGTAATTTCTTTTTGTGAAACAAGGCCCTCAGATCAGGGTTTAGGAGACTAACGCGATGACAAAACCGCGAAATTAAATACACCTTTGTTCACTTTTTTCCTGGAATCGCGGAAATTAATACTCGCGAAATACAGTTCCCGAATTTTCGCAAAATCAATAGACTGCGAGTAGTCTCTAATTTCGGCGATGGCGATTGTGGGACGGGCGAAATAAACACATGCACGCGCGAAATTTCGAGAAGACACGACGCTAATTTTTGGCGCTCCCCTCGCGTCGCGTCTCCTCGAAATTTCACGCGCGTACCAAAATTTCGCCATCGCCCAAATTAGAGACTATTCGCAGTCTACAAAATTAAGTAGGCGCGAAAATTAGTAAGAATAAGTTAGGCAACATACTAACCATTTGAAATAGCAGTTACATTGGCAGAAAGTATGTTAAGAACACTGTCTTGTTTTTGCTCTCACCTGATGTTGAGCCCAATGAAATTTGTGATAGTAAAAACATAGTCTCCTCCAAGAAACATACCCAGGTACGTCACCAAGATATTCTGCAAAACCATGAAAAGAAAATGTCATTCATAACAACTACTACTCATTTCATTACTTACAATTGGTAGTATACAATCATGATATTGCAAACTGTCATAAAACTGCTGCGAAATCTGTTTATATTAGTTGCCTGAAGAAATGAGGCTCTATCAACTTGATACGCGTAGATTCGGGCAAAGACTTGTTTGTCTTTGCTCTGGAGTTCACCTTGGCTCATGTCCAGTACAAATCTCTATTCACCATGGGTCCTTTTCGCGCCCAGTGTCGCATAGGGCACGGCAAATCTCTATTGCTACCCTCCCCCCCCCCCAAAAAAGAGAATTCGAATCGCAGAATTCACCTTTAACAACTGGTGTGAGATTATTTGCATACCACCACATGCATCGGCCTTAAAGTCATGATATTAAATACATGTACGGAACTGTGTATACCTGTAAGAAGAGGTAAACTGCAATTTGGATTACAAGGCCAAATCTTCTAAGTAGCTATTCATGAAGCCGACTACTATTAAATGCACTGCAATTGAATAATCGTAACACTTTAACTTGACCCTTCAAAGCTGTATTATAATACAGTTGAACCCCTATTAAGCGGCCACCTTAAGGGAAAGTGTATTGTGGCCGTTTAAAAGGGTTTGGCCGCTTAACAGAGGTAAAAAAACAATAGATCGACCCTCATCGGGACTTTGACAACTGGTCGCCCAACAGGGGGGGTGGCCGCTTAATAGGGGGCCTCTTTATAGGGGTTCGACTGTATTTGTTAAATCACAAGAAAGATCAAAGAAATGATGAGGTTACCTTCAGACATCCAACAATGGTGGTAGTAAGAGCAGAATTTGCCTGAGTACACAGTACTATAGAATACATTAGAATAAACCTGTTGACAAAACAAACAAACTGTTGACACCAGACACGAGTAAATAAATATCATTTGACACGCATTTGACAAATTCACGCTAAATGGTAAAAAAGAACGGCCAGAGCTTAACCCGCTTTCTGTAGCATGAAGCAACTGAGAGTATTGCTACCCCCCCCCCCCTGGAAGGGATGCTAGTCCATCGCAGGGTTACCCCCTGCAGTATGTCACCAGTGCCCATCTCATACACCTGGGTGGAGAGAGACAATGTGGGGTAAAGTTTTTTGTCTAAGGAAACAGCACGATGGCAGGGACTGGGCGTCGAACCACTGACCTTAAGATCTGAAGTCCAACGCACTAACCACTACACCACCGCGCCCCCACACGCTAAATGGGGATTACAATAATGTAGTTTCTCAGACTTATTAGAACAGCGTGGGTTGGTCAGTTGGGTTTCAGGGAGGCTGCCGACTGTAAGCAGCCACACACTTCTTCCACCCTGGACTGTCAATTCCAGTTACCGAATGTGCTGTGCCATTTGTCAAAGTACATTTATATTATGTTTATGATGTCTTTTTGACAATTTTAATTTCTGACCTGGTGTTTGCCAATCAAACACACGAAGTGTGGGAGGCAGAGTGATCAATTCCCAGAAAGCAAACATGGGACTAACAAATTGAATGCTATAAAGCCTTGTCTATTTCTAAAAAGAGCAGGTATCAACAGCCAAGTATAATTCACTTGGCTGTGTAAAGCGAGCGATTACAAAGCTTTTTTCAAGGTAAATGATTCGAGCCCAGAGCAGAAATATTAACAGGTTGAAACATGTTGTCTGTATCTCCATGAGCGTCTGAATGTAAGTCAGGTAAGAATTTTTTAGTTGACTTGAATCCATAGTGCCATGACGTGGTATGTACACAGGGCGTACCTTAGCTTCTGCATGGTGGTACGTGTTTCTAGCATCCTGAGAATTAATTCTGGCTTGAATAGAAAACGTAACTAGCGTGACCTCATGCAGTTGACGAGAGGTTCAAGGCAATTGATGGAACAGATGTTGCCATTTCACAAAACAATACCATCACTGTGTTTGCATTTAATACGCCTTACACCGACAGATCATTTCATTTCCAGTTCACTGTAATATTATATAATAAGTGTACAAAAAATCTTTTACAGTTGTACCTTACCCCATGACACAGGACAGTGAAAAGTGTAAAAGAAATAGCGGCTCTTCCCATCGTTCATAAACCACAACCTAAGGGAATATTACATCAAGATCGATTCAGTAAGGTGTGTTCCATTCTTGTAGATTAAAGACTGGTTGCTCAAGCATGAAAGCTTAGAGTGGTTTTACTTAACCTGTGAAACAGTATCTAACAATTATAGTGTCTAATAGTCAAAAGTACACAAAAGAAAACAATAGAATTAGTGCGCAACAGTGCATACGTACTTATTTAACAGGTTAAGTAAAATCACTCTATCTCACAATTGCACCAACATTTCACTTCTAAAATGGAGATTTCCAGAACATTAATTTTTTTGTCCTCTATTCTTACTTTAATGTAGCCTAGCCAATAGGGTGTTGGACTTGTATATCTATACCTGCAGCGTTTTTTGACCGTTTTTTTCTGTGGAGTTTTTGGTCGAGCTCGACGTTACCTCGACTGGTTCGTTTAGCATATGTGCATGGTTTTTATTTCCTGTTTTGTTGTGTTGAGGTGAGTTCTGTTGTGTTGTGTTGTGTCTGTTGTGCTGACTTGCGTTGTGTTGTGTTGCGTTCCGTTGTGTTGCGTTGCGTTGTGTTGTAATCCATTATGCGGTGTTGCGTTGCGTTGTGTTGCGATCCGTTGTGTTGTGTCTGTTTTGTTGCGATGCATTGCGTTGTGTTGTGATCTGTTGTGATCTGATCCATTGTTGCGTTGTAGTAAACAAGTCGACAAGTTGGGATTTATTAGTCTGAACCTCCCCTCCCCATTGCCAAAAAAGTCAGCTGAGTCAGGTGAAATCCCTTTGTCTGGGCGATTTGTTATTTTTCCTTACCAAGCATACTATTGTCATAAATTTGACAGTGAAATGCCCAAGGGTGGGGAATCCCCACATCTGCCCAGCTTGCAGCACTTATTTGTGCATATATAACAGTTCTGCTTACCTTTTCTACTTCACCAGTTATGTAGGCAATAGCAAAAGCAGGAACCAGCATAAACATGGCATTGTAAAATAACAAACCATATTTCCCTAGTTCCTGAAACAAAGACATGAAATACTTTGCTTTGCTTTCACTTGAAAACAATCTCAGTTAAGTAACCACGATGTCAACAAGAATGTCACTAAACAAAACTTAAAGGTTTAATAAACAATCACTCTGCCTCGGGGCATTTCCCTTTCTCTGTCTGGACTAAGTTGTTCAAAAGCTGGATAACTTTATCTACTGGGTAAATCACTAACCAGCAAATAAAATGTACTCCAACCAATACATTTTATCCGCTAAATAGTGATTTATCCAGTGAATAAAGTTATCCTGCCTTTGAACGACTGGGGCCTGAACGTGGATGCTGTCCCAATGAATTCAGCTCCTAGATAGTTCGCGGGTCACATTTGACAAATTGCTTAAATTTTTGGAAAGATCATGAACTAGTTTAAAATAATCTGCAATTATTTTTCTACAAGTGAAATGTTCCATGGAGTTATTATAATTGTGATTGCTTAAGGCATTAATGCAATGTAAGTAAGCATAAGATTTCATATAACAGTCCTGACCAGAGACTTATCAATTGTCCACACCTTATCACACTGTAAGTATCTAAAGTATAGGACAATGCACCACAGTTTTGTAATTTGGTATTTGTAATGTATTTTTAATTGATTCATCACTTACCTTTGAATCCAACTTTTTCTTGACATAAACACCTACATAAGAAAGAAACAATTAAAATTGACAGGTAATAAAGGTGTTACATTCTGTGAGGCAAGTTGCACAATTCATTGCAACTTACTTAACTTCAAAATTTGTTACAAAGCCACAATCATCAGGAGTTATGTTACTTATACATACATGTACACTATAGAACCAAATGAAGCCAGTTCAACTTAGTTATCTTCTATAACCTCCCATGAGTAGACACCTAACCCAAGTAGACACTTGACAGTGGCAGATCCAGGATGTTTGAAAGGGGGGTGGCTGACCTGACAGAATGATATCAGAACAATCCGAGATAAAATCGCCTCAGTGATAGTTTTGTTACCTTTCCTAATTTCAGACTTAAACGACCCAAAGAGGGGGGTGGCTAGCCACCCAATCCACCCCCCTGGATCCACCCCTGCTTGAATGTGGTCCAAAGGATGCCCACTGATGGCAGGTTTGACTGTAATTTACCAGTTATTATTTTAGTAATAAAAAGTAGCAATTATAACTTTCTTACCATTTGCTGCAGTAAGAACATCATTTAGAAGGATAAATGCATAACCAGTGGCATCAAATGCAAGATCATCACTTGAACAGAAAAGACATTTAGATTTTTAAACATATTAAACTATTATACCATGTCCTGTTAAAATTGGACTTGGTATGACAGAAAGACAGATTGGGTACAAATGGATTTTTATTGAACAAAAAAGTAATTATGCTAGTTAAACGGGATGCTTTACTACTTTAAATAAACAAATAATCAACCTTTTGATAATTATGATTTCATTAATATTTAATTTATTAAATTCACCACGTGAGTACAAGTAAAATTAATATTAATAACTCAACACGGTGGTAAAAAATTGCTCATAATATTGCAGCAGGGGAACCTTAAGCAAATCCAGAGGTTTAATATTAAGGTGAGGCTTTCCCGGTCAATATATAATAACATAAAATCCCTGAATGTCAAGCTTTTGGGCTATTATTTCAAGCTTTGGGGTATCACATAGATTATTAGTCTTGAACCAAAAAATTGTTAGTAACAAAAAACTATAATGATTATAAATAGTTTTGTATTAAATATTAGTTATTATTAATATAATTATCATATTCATTTATTTATTAACTTGCAGTTACCTTGCAGCCACAAGAGCACCAAATATCATCATAAACACTGTAGCTTGTACCTGCGGTTTGGCTACTGATCTGAAAGAAAATTGGACCTCATTTAACTTGTCAGTTGGTATTTTTTATACCAATCAAAAAACAGAAGGTTGATAGGCAAAAATTGGACCAGGTCTTGATACAAATTATAAAATAGAGTTTCACTCAAAGAGAGTCGACAAGGTAGAGTAAATCTGTTTATGACAAAAATGTTTGATCAAATGTCAAGTGTGAAGTGTGAATGGTCACTACCGGGGCTTTAAGAGTTAAAAACGTATCTGGGTTTATATATTGAGCTCAATATAATCACACAACAACTATTAAGTCAGCAATTGAAAGTCATCTCCTGAGAAAGGGGGTAGAGAGAGACCAGGGAAAAGTTGCAGGGATAACTTTCATTGGTCTCTTTGACTACAGTGCTATATTTTGACAAAAATAGTGAGGCCTAAAAATATTTAGCTGACATGAAGGGACACCTATAGTGCGTACGTCCTCTGGACTTCACCCTAGGACTAGCAGGCCAGCCAAAACGATGTCGTTTTTTTTTCATACTCACCCCAATAGCCAAGCCTCTCCTAACATTGTAAAAAGAATTGAAAATCTCCTCAGGACTGTGAACATTGGAAGGCTAATGAAAAGATAAAATGACACAAGAAAGGTAGTAAAAAGAGAAAACTTAATTAACAGAATGGAGATTAAGAAACCATAACAACAACAGGGAATCCTGAAACCAGTAGAAACACTTTGTTAGCTTAACTTTCATTTTCCCACTGAAACAGTTGTCCTTGTTTCAGTCCTTTCACAGTTACATTGTAAAATATACTGTTGTCATCTCTTTCATCATGGTTGCTTAATATTTTAAGTGCCATACTAAGACCTTGCAGGGTTGAGAGGGTTGCCACACCCCCTTTGGGAAGTTTCCAAACTTGTCGGACTCCTTGTGTCTATTGCTTAATAACATATCGTTTGTTGTTTTTTTAACTTGTAACCTCCCCCCCCCCCTTGAAAAAATCCTGGAGCCGCCCCTGCCTTGCCCCATGAATTGACTATGTCAAGTTGTATAGTAGACTGCTACTAACTCTAACGCTTAACAGAAACAAGTGCCAAGGGACTGAGAAAATATGCTTGTCATAACAGGGGTTCATTATACTGTATCACAGTTCTCTGTTCCATACATTTTACTAATAACTTTGGCCAGGCAGAAGAGTATGGCCAGTTCGTTTCAGTGGGGACTTTGTTGTAAAGGGGCTCATTATATTGGAGTTCCACTATTAATACTAAATAACTGTGGCAAAGTCACCATAAGTTTAAATTTGAGATAGTGGAGGATATCAGATGACCATGTTTTCGGATGGCAGATAGTGGTCTTCTGTATTCTTACTATTTCTGACTAACAAAGACTAGAGGTCACTGCAATGACTCTTAGATAGAGGCTGGTTAATTACAACAACCTCACTAGTTTTTTAATTCAGTTGTCATTCATGAGAGTTTGCATGTTACTGAAAGAGAAACGAAGTTAAATTTTATTTTAAAAATAAAAATTCCATTTCACACTCACTTTAGCCTTTTAGTGCTTCCTAATCCAAACACAAGATTACCAACATACAACAGTGGAAGAGGCCATACCTAGAAAAAAATTGTTAAACAAAAGAAAATATTTATATGCAAAACTAATTTAATTGAAACTAATCTTGCACACTAGGATACAATATTATTGTGAAGCATGTGAGAGAAAACTTCAATTACGTTACTTTGGTTTTACTTCTGATTGGTTACTGTAAAATCCCCATGCGAACAAAAAATATGAATTCTGGTTACAAGCTCCCTTGATTATAAGCCGCCCCCACCCCCGCCACACACACACACTTATAAGCCCTCCTCTACTTTTCCTTGTTGTCTATAAAAATAATCACTTTTATTACAGAACAAGTACACTGCAGAACAATATACATTTTTTTTAAATTAAAAGTAACGGTTTTAAATGTTAACTGTGTACAACAGTTATTAACAGCCGACATTCTGGCAGGGCATCTGGACAAGGCTTTAACTTTATCCAGCGTCAAAGGGTTTTACATTTGAGTGCCGCGGGTATTGTCCATGATTATGAGGATGCTCCATACAAAGACCTCTCAGCTGTTCTTTGGGTATGCTGATCGATGCATGTTTTTGCTTAGTCTCAGCTTATTTCTCATTAGCTCATTCTGAAACGTATTTTAATACCATTTATAAGCCCCCTAAGTATAAGCCCCCGTTGATAAGCCCACCCGAAACCCCTTAAAAATTTGTTTAAGCCCAGGGCTTATAATCGGGATTTTATGGTATTTGGCTCAAGGTCACAGCATAGGGACTGAGTGCAGCGAGTTCCATGTGCTGTGAATGAGGGCCAATTTTTTCTCACCTGGCCCAACCCAACTCAATCAGTCAATAAGGATTTTATCATACCACTTTGTTATGCTTAATTTTATTGGAAAATTTTGAAAAGGCTGTTGCTTTTAAATGCCACATGAAAGTTTAAGTCTGCATGTGCTATATGGACAGATGAGGTGTGTAGGCCAGATGGCTTAAATTCCTAGACCAACTCACATTAACCCATCTGGCCCTACACATGTCAGATCACCCATGCTTTTTCTATAGAATCGCATCAGCGAGGCTGTATGGTGGTAAAATAAGTACTTTTAACCAATTACAGCATGTAACAGTTCAAAATCAAAGCAAATGCTAAGCACTTTCAACACTAAGAAAGTTAAAATCTTTTTTGTCAGGTACAACTGGATACAACAAAAACCCTTACTACCAGAAATTTTTGGCCGCTTAGTTTTGCAATTTTGGAATGGTGATATTTTGTGAATTTGGTCAAAGGGTAATTTTTTGAAACATTTTTGTAATTAAATAAGCAATATGTTCTTATAAGGCATCAAACTTTTGTATCTGGAAAAGATAGAAATTAAATAAAAAGTAACCAGGTAAGTGTTGTTATAGCCACTGTAAGCCATTTAACTTACCTTTTGAAAAGTTGAGAGTGAAGAATCAGGAAATGTGACAATACCCCCTAACTTCAGGCCGTAAAGGACAACAATAGTGGCAAGCATCTGAAGTATTAATTAGAATAATGATAAAAAGATATGCTAAGCCTTATAATATTAATTTTACACTGCACTTTGGTCACCATGGTCATATAAATGGCCCCCTAAACATGCATTATTAAAACAATAGCCTCCATTCATTCACAGAAGATTTATAGTGACAGTGATATCTACTGTTACTTGGCCACATTAGTGCTTACAGGGATGTAACATGGCAACACAGCAACTCCCCTTGCTGTCTACATACATTCTCATGTAATTAAGCATTAATAGTACTAAGCAGGGAAGCAGGGAAGGAGAGAATTCAACCAGCCAAAAAGGATGAGCCTCTTCAGGAGTTAAGCGGAAAGGACAGCGAAGGAGTGGTCCTTAAGGCTGTCAAACAACTGGTGTTTCAGGGATAACTTTTTGATAACACCCACTGTCGGTTAGAACACTGACGAAGGGGTCATCCCCACAAAAATCAATTTTTGGCAATCCTCATCACACTCCCTTTAAACATTTATTATTATGCAAAACTATATGAGTGCTATGCAACACAACCATCCTTCTCTCTGCAAAGGAACAGACTCACTTGAAGGAGACACTACATGACCTTATGCACCAATCACAGGGGTCTTTTTTCAAAATACTCGGAATATGCCGCTGGACCAGAAACATACTTTCAATTAAGATCATGGAAAACCGCCTGATTTCAACTAAACATCCGTTTAAATTAAGTTATCCCAAAAGCCTATTTAGGATCCTTTTTGAAAGACTGACGTTACTTTGATTTTGGCCATTTAAATATTTCTGGGAGAGAATACAGAATACCCCGCAACACAAGCTAAACTCGTACGTGATGGGTCAGAAGTCTTTAATTTATACATTAAACGAAGCGAAAACAATAGAAACTAATTTGTTATTCAATGAGAAGGGAAAGAATTGCAGCGTAATCTATGTTCTTAGCCTGGTTTTGGGTCTATGCCGTGAGCCAGAAACGCGTTTTCGATTAAGCTCCTATCTATTCCTTTCGTACGGCAAACCGCGTACGTATTTACAGGAATAAGCTTAAATGAAGTTACCTCAAGTTAATCACAAAACAAAAAGAGCTGTAGTATTATAAAGGTAATAATGGTATCGGCATAGAAAACATTTCAAATAAATGAATACCGGTGTTGCATGCGTGTAAACACATTTCAAGCTTTACCTACCTGCCCAAGTCCAAGAAATTGAAAGGATGGGAATCTACAAAAAAATTCAGTTGCGGTCCGTTAATTGCGTTAGACGTTAGTTGTTTATCCTGGTGGATCAGAGAGTTAACTACACTCACACTCAGAATCGTTAATATCAAATCAAAACTTACTTGTATGTTGTTAACACAGTTTTGTTAACTACAACAATGAGAAAGGAGCAGGTAGCGTAAAATAGTGCAGTGATAATCCTAACAAAAAGCGATGCACGTTTCCCTTCAGCCATGCTGCCCGTCGACCTTGCCACTCGACAATGACTTGCTTAATATATTAAATGACTTTTTAGCGTCAATGACATATTCACTTCAGTGCTTTTGAATGCATATTCATGATATACAAGGAAAAATGTCTTGTTCTCCAATCTGCCGCCATCTTTATTTTAAGTAAACAGAGAAACCGCTGACACCAAACCTGTATTTCCTGTCAAGTCACGTGACCATGATTAAGCTCCACTTCCAGACACTTCGAAGAAGAAAGAAACAAAACAACATGGCGAAAAATTTGGGTCCTTTGTTTTTTGTCGTTTTGCTCTTGATCTTGCATCACATCCTTGCAGATCAATCTTTAGGTATCTTAGATGATTGCAAGAATAGTTGCGAGCGAAGCTACCCGCTACATACATATCCCAAGGTGAGTTTTCTCGTTCATCGAATTATTCTGAAAGTGATCGATATTACTTCTGCAAACCATCTCGTTGAATGCTTACATGCGGAAACTCACGGCGTGGCAAAATAAATTCGTAAACGGGATTTGTTTACTGTTTAGTAGCTAGTACATTGAAATTAGAGATAACCTTTCATGTTTTTGTTTAGGAGGAACCTTTGCTTGCTTGTAAACAAGGGTGTCGGCTTTCAGCCATCGAACAACTTCAAGCAGGGAAAAATTTAATGAGCAAGAATTTTACCCAAGCATGTGTAAAAGGTAAGCTTAATTAAATCAGTTAACTGTTTGAAACAATTTGATTCTGCTGTCCCATGTTTTGCTTTCTTGTTTTGTGGCCAAAACAAGTTACTCGGTAAATAGTTACAAAACATATTCTTTTACAAAATTAGACTCGTTGATTTTAAATGCATATGCACACAATAATTATAAGCTTACATTACGTCATCGATTCATTTTTTTTGTGCTGAAGTTTTCAGCGTAAATTACCGTTGCCTGGATATAAGATGTGGCTTGAATTTGAAAAATTTTCATTACCTTGCAACTTGCGATTTCTTTGTTGTCTACAGCTTTATGTCTGTATAATAGTTATTATAATATTATATGGCAGACACCATGACCTGCTTTTGGAAGCAACTATAATCGGATAACTTCACTGTCTCTGTTGTCTCAACAAGAAAGAGGTGAACTTGTGATAAATGAATTCTGGTTCATAGTCTAGTCAGTTGGCCACAGACAATGTCTTTCCTGAAAAAATGTCCTGTACAATCAAACTAAGCAAAGGTGTTATCTGAAGACAAAGGTAATCTTGTTTGTCAGTCTGACAGACTCTCCCCTCCCCTTCCTGGATGAGAATCTAGTTTATTGCAGGGCTATCCCCAGCAGTATGCCACCAGTACCCATTTACACACCTGGGTGGAGAGAGACAATGTGGAGTAATGTTTCTTGTCAAGGGAAAGAATATGAGACAATGCAGAGAGAGGGTTGAACCACACTGAACCTTAGAATGAAATCATGTGAACTGCAGCTGCAGAGCTGTGACCATCGCAGTTGTGATCACAATTTAAGCAATTGCGACTTAAGCCTATACCTGCCAACTTTTTGTGATTCATAAGCGTGACATTTTTATCCTGAGAGTGTCAGGATTTTTCGTAGGGAACCGATAATATCTGAAGATGTCTGAAGATGTCTGAAGATTTCCACGAAGATTTTCGAAGATTTCGGAAGTAGACTTTCCTGTTTCCAAGCTCCTAAACACAACCTCGTCTCCAGTGACTTTCCCTACTAAAATTGGAGATTTGACGAAAGTACGATCATCATTTTCGTGCATTGGTTGGAGTTTATTTAAATACTCATATTTTTTTCAAAATGAGTTGGTTAAGGCTGTAATGGCTCAACCTTTCTTACCAGGCATGAGAAATGGGAACTCAGGCGTGAGTAGGCATGAGATCGCAGTTTTCAATCCGCAGGCGTGACACTTGGCAGGTATATAAGCCTGAAAAAAGTTTTTGTGGGCTTCAACCCTTTATTTAACTGTGTTCAAGATTTGGTGAGAAGTAATCATGTTTATCATCTGTTTGTTCTCAGGGTGTCAGGAAAGTTATGAGGATAAAGAAAACTGTTATGCTTGTATTGCTGGATGCAAATCACAAGATGTCATCTTATCACCTGATTCATTCATGGAGGTGAATAAAATATTCTATAAACAGAGTTGTTAGCATAGCTAGTGGCTGATATTTTTAATTACATAGTGCATATTGGTATATGTTTATTGCAATATTATTATAATATTTTAATGTAATATTGGGCTCAATCTGTCTCTTGGATGAATTTTGTCAGTAAGCACTCCTATCATTCAACCTATTTTCTGTAGCATTTTGATTGGTAGAGAAATCATGTCACTGCAAATAACTGCCTTTGAATAGCAGCTTGCTCATGTGCATTACAGTGCAAAGCTGTTTTGTAGCAAATAATGTTCTGCACACATGCAATTGTATCCTCTTTCAAATCACAGTGGCAATAAGCTCTCTTTAAATCCCAAGGCCCTTCCATTTTTGTTTGGGTTTTAATTTAGTTTTTTTGTCTGAGGTTTGTGAAACTTAAACTCACAAAAAATAATCATTAGAAAGCAAATACTAATACTACCTGGGCACTACTCAGTTGGTAGAGTGCTGCAACAGTAATCGTGGGTTCACGGATTCAAATCCCATTGAAGCCTGATTTTTTAGTAGAGTGCTGCAACAGTAATCGCGGGTTCACGGATTCAAATCCCATTGAAGCCTGATTTTTTTCAGGCCTTTTTTGTAAACTGCTTAAGTTGTGTATGAAGATGTAAGGGTCCTCCATTTTTAATTCTGTTGTTTGATTGATCTTGTGAGAGCGTCAGTCTAGTGATGAGCTCGTTAGTTGACTGACCTTTTTTTAATTTCAAGCTACTGAACTCTTGACTAGAAAAAATGTTTCACAAATTTGAAATATTGCAAGGAGTTTTGCTTATGTCAAGTGCCATGATTTGCAAAATACTGTCAACTCACATTTGACCAGTGCTGCAATTTGTTCCCTGTCAATTTATTGTTTTTCAGGATCACATGCCAGATCAATGGAGTTTCCGCACATATATGGTGTATGTGTACCCAGTCCTGGACGTCAGCAAATATTGCCGTGGTTTTATGAACAGAGTGGGCTATTATTATAGGATGTCGACATCTTACTATTACAGCTATGGTGATGGCGACAGTATTGTAGTTGAAGTGAACGAGCGACCGCGGGAGTTTATCAGTGTTCCTAAATTTGACGAAGTAGAGTTTGTGGAGAATGATGATCCACAAGGTGTGAGCTACGATGGTGAGATAATTTCTCCTTGCAATATCCCTGAACATACAGGTCACAAGAATAAAAGAAATGATCACCAAACATGATAATTATGTCTTGATGTTTGTTGAAGTTCTCCCAACTAATACCATAAGAAATATAAGGAGAATGCTAAGGAGAATATGCATATTGATATTGGGACCTAGAGGGTTAATAAATTATTGCACTTGGCAAAGCCTCTTCCTGGGCCCACTGACTGGCCTTTGTCTCTTAATAATACCTTTTTTTCCCTTATAACTGAATGTAGGGTGTGAAGACACAGAAGTGTAGTGGTTATTACACCTTCAATAATTATGATTCTCAATTGAGAGATTGAAAACTTGTGGGTGGATGCTAACTGTCTGCAACATATCATATTGTTTCGTAACCATTAAGAAACTTTATTACACACTTTTTGTGTCCACTGAGGTGTATAAGTAAGTTACGGCAACTCTTAGGGGGACCTACCAAATTAATGCTGAAGGGTGACCCGTCACTGGACAAGCATCTTACTAGGGAAAATTGTTTAGGCAAATTGTCACAAGTGTCTCCCTCTGATAGAGTATGGGAAAAGAATCACGCTGCTGCCAGAAGTGTACAAATCTCTGGAAGATGCAATTAACCCTTTTACTCCCAAGAGTGCCTAAAATCAAAATTCGAGACAAATCTCAAATTTCAATTTGTAGAATACTTAATATTATAAATATAAATAGTACTATGTGAAAGTACTGTTGAAGAGGTTTCATTTGAATGGTCACACCATAGGATTTCACCCACAGACTCAAAAGTCAGAACCACATTACACGTCTCCATAATTGACTCTGGGACTGAAAGGGTTAATTACTTACATTTTTTGATGGGCTATGCTGAAGAAAATTTTAGAAGTAGCCAAAATGTCTTTTTTTAGTTACTACATGTAAAGTAAACTGAAGTGAATTACAAATAGTCAGTGTGAAAAGTAGTTTTTCAAAGGTCAGTGTAATCCTAAGTAGCCTTGTGGTACAGATACCCGTCACTGTGCTATCCATCTGGCTTAACCTTACGAGTAGATGTTACCTTTATTTCAGATGACGAGGAATCCTATTCAAGCAATGTTGTTCACAAAGGCCATCAGTGGTTGCGATGTGTCTCTCAGCGGACTGGCCTTCCTTTCTGGCTGTTGACATCAACCCTTTTCTTGTCCATCTTCTTCCTGTTGTGGCTCTGTTGTGCCACAGCAAGCACAGCACCAAACGAAAAGAGAAAGGTAATTGAAGGGCCCGGTGGAAAAAGGGCGTAAGTCATGATTTGAGGTTAAAATCGAAATTGCTCCTATTTAGCTGAACATTGGCACACAGGCTGGTTTTCATGTGAGGAACGCTGTTGCGCACTTATTCCTTGACCTGAGATCTAAAATTTGAAGAATTAGCGTATTACTTTTGCGTGAAAAGTTTTGTTGAACTGAACTCGCTCAAGTGATGCGTGAAAGATTTCTTTTGTTCTCTGCCTGAACTTAAACAAAGGAATTCAACCTAGAATGTGCGGTCCTGTTGTTTCCTTTGTGTCAGTTTTAAGCAAAAGTAATATGCTAATTCTTCAAATCGAAGCTTTCAGGTCAAGAAATAACTGTACAACAGTGTTCCTTACAGGAAAACCAGCCTGTGTGCCAACGTTCAGCTACATAGCAGCAATTAAGATTTTCAACCTGCAATCATCACTTACGCCCTTTTTCCACCGGGCCCTTCAATTGTAATGTTCAGGCCCCATTTGTTCAAAGAGAGGATAACTTTATCCACAGAATAAATCACTATCCAGCAGATAGTGCGCTTTGTTTTGTTGACATTTATCCACTGGATAGCTATTTATCTGATGGATTGCGTTACCCACCCTTTGAACACCCGGGCCCAGTACCCTAAGCTAAAACAGTGACTCGCTCACTTAAAGGAGCTACGTCAAGGATGACACATCTTGAAAAAATTGGCAAGGTTTTTCAAGTTTGTCATTGGTAATCCATCTTAATCTCCCTCAGTTGTAACCATCCTTGCTAAGTTTTGGTTTATTATTACTTCTTTGGTGTTTTTCTACCTTAGGAAACTATTATTTTGAGGCTTCCTTCAATGAGAAATTAACTGTGTCAGACCAGAAAAATGAATGAAAACTTTGTGACATAGTTCCTTTAAATATCGCACACCAATAGCACAGAGAAATACTTTATGGACAATCAATTTCTTGCAAAGAGCAAAAAAATCCAAGATCACATTGTAAACTGAAATCAACAATAGAAAGGAAAAAAACTAAGCTAAAATCTTAAAGGGAAGTAAAACATTCCATCACTTCATTGCAAAAATAGCAAGTCTATGAACAGCATTTCAAGTGTTACATGCTAGAAAGACCAAAAACATGTCTGCACATACCAGGGAAAACCCTTACTTTGGTCTATTTCCAGACACTTGTCATATGATAACAAGCTATCAGTTGATTGAAGTCTCTATAATTTCATTACAAAACTCTTCACCTGGAACTTCCGTTAAACCTTTTTAAAATCCCCAGCATCATTATACAAATTCTCCTTATCTCCATACACTTTGTTTTAAAAGGACTGGTTGAGAGAACTTGTTTAAATATTGATGCAATTTATCTTTGGTGGCCAATTTCGTATTTCTCATGACCTGAGGTGTGTCATAAAAACTGATATGATGAGGAGAAACTTGATGCTGATCATTATTGGCGCTTAAAGGGTTAATCAGTCCCCCTGGAAAATGGATGCATATTTGCAGAGTGATGATTTTTCTGGAGTCTGCCTAGATGCATTTACAAATAACATTTTCTTCATAACCTATTTCCATGTATCTTTTTAAAGCCCGCTATCGTTGGTGAACTCATGTTGTTGGATGAGGACAGTTTGTTGGAGAAGCTGCCACTGGTTAAAGCTGATGAGAATGATGAAGCAGGCCCACTGCCTGTCAAAGTGCACATTGATGCCACCACTCTGTGATGAGTATTATTAAGGCTGGAGGACTTTAATGATTACTCTTCAAGGGCACATAACTGTTGGCATAAAGCAGGGTGTTAACTACAAAACACCAGTAAAAGAATCAAAAGCATGATATGCAGTGGAGCGTCACGGGTTTCTTTTGCTAATAAATTTGCACAATATTGAATAGATTTGACAAGGGCAGGTCTCAACGTAGCTAAGGGGTTTGTCATTTGTGAGGACTGGCTGTCTAGCCAGTCATTTTGTAGATAGAGTATGCCAATTTGATGAATTGGTATTAGCTGTCCTTAAAAATAGAGCACACTATTTACAGAAGGTGCCATTCTCTGATGAACAGACAGAGACTAGTCCTTCTTATTGGCTGGCCAGTTATAACAAATGGGATGTCCCATAAGGGAGGAAGTTTGGCTTGTCCCCTTGAAATTAATGCACTTTTTACTGCACATGGGATTGTAAAGGGTAACATGGGGTACTGTGAAATAGGATTAATACTCATACATTTAGACTGATTTTATAACAACCTGTGAACAGAGTAACAGTCGGTGCCTTCAAAAGGAAAATAGACAAACAAATCAGCAGAGTGAAAAGAAGCATAGCGCCCGCAATTTCTGTTTCACAGGTTCAGTAAAATCGTTAGTATCTACTATACAGTGTGGTCTATATTTTTCCTGAATTTTCAGTCGCCCAGTTATAACAACTATTTCTATTTATAGAATTAGTTTTTTGGTGATATTTGTTAAGGGCGTTTTTGACTTATTCAATTTAAATTTATAGTTCGGATTATTTCACCACATCGCAGATGGTAGCCTGCCTAAAGGCAGCTGTTTACTGTAGCAACAAATTTTCAATTTTCACGATTTTTGGCATATTGCAAAAAGAGCTGGTGCAGTTATTTCTAGTTGTGAAAAGTTACCCTATTTTGCAGGTTGCCCTTTTTTTCTTTCTGGAATGGTATTGAAATTTACTGTTGTTCTCTTGTTCTCTTGGCCTACATAAAACATTGAGAATGTCTTTCGGGGATAACTTTCCCAAGATTATTTCTTATTCTTTTTTTCAGGGATGTTATTTTTTCTCAGCTTATGAAATCTGTTGTTTTTGCCTCAGCAAAGTCTTTCAAAATCACGAAAAATCCACAAAAGTTAAGCATTGCAATAAATAGTCGCCTTAAGGTATGACCAATTCAAAGTACAGTGTGAGATTAAATTGTTCTAAACAGGGTTTTGTAAAGATGGTGGGAAAGGGAAAGTGGTCTTTACTCGAGTGTTGTGTGGGTATTTAAATCTGTGAAAATTTATTGTGAGTGTGAGTGCTGGAAACCGAGCAAATGCCCCAATAAATTTCCCTTCTGCTGCTAGTCATAGCAAGTGGGGGGGCATAAACTTCATATTCCCCTGCCTTTCAATCCAGGTCCCTGCCCTTTCTTAGAGGTTTCCACGTCTGCGCTTTTGCCTGTTGCAAAATATTGCATAATAGTGGGATTTTTTCTATCTCCTGCTTCCTCTCCCCCCCAAAAAATGCCATTTTATCCCATTCCTGCCCCCTTTTCCCCTAGATTCCCACTGTTGCCCCTCCCCCTCCACTACAAAGAAAATAGTTTGTTCAGGTCACCGGTGTGTATGTCTACAGGTAAATGTAAGTCTGAGTTTCAGTTTTGCTGATTTAAGTTGATACAAGATCAACCACTTTTTTCCTGAAAAAGGGGGCAAGAATATTCCTTAGTTTAATCTCTTGGATAACTCAAATGAGTAGTTCTGAGAGTTTGCATGAGCTTGACCTCTCAGCTAGTTTCCATTGTTTCTCAGATGTAATCCATGGAAACTTGTTGTTTTGTCATCATCTTTAGTCAAAACACCAAACTGAAATAGTGAACATCTTGGATGTAAACTAGAGATTAAGTTAAGTGTAACAAGAGATAAGTGATCCTCAAAGAAATGTGGATTATTGATACCAGGATATGTGTAATAAGGGGCAAGTCTAAATTAATTTTCTTTCTTTCCTAATAGTTGAATACTTGTAAATAGAAAATAATTGGTTGCATTTTAATTGGGCATTTAACTCGGAAGTTTTGCAGATGAATGCTGTTACTAATTGTATTTAGAATAGTGGTTTTGTATTTATGAAAGGTCAAATAAACCTTGACAAAAAGCGTGAAAATGTGTTGTCTTTTGTGTCAGTTTCCCAGTACCCTTGATGCTTCCCCGGGGTAACTCCCAATAGTGGGCTGTCTGGGGAGGCTCCGCCCAAAAGGGATGCCTTTTTTGGGTTCACAGTATACCAAAGCGTGGGGAAATTTACGGTCTTAATATGTTAACTTGTAACGAAAATACACTTTAAACTGAAAGAGGTGGCAGCTAATTCTAAGTATCAAAACTTGGTGTTTCCAAAATTTTGTTAGAAATCGCAGCGCAAAAAATATACAAACGTTTCGGAGCCCTCGAGTGACTTAAATCCAGCGATGATCTACTGTTTTCGAGTCATTTTTTAGGTATAAAAGACGTGCAATATTTTGTTCTAGGTAGCACGGGGAACCATGTCGATAAAGGTTAGTGTATTAAAGGGTAAGGGTTTGCGCCACGCGGCGGAGCCTCCCCGAACGAAACTTTGACAAGTACCTCCCGGGGGATGCTTCATCTCCGTTGAACCTCTGTTAACAATCCGGAGGGCGCACGCAACCTATTGCTGGTTGGCATGTGACGTCATAAAATTCTAAAATCAAAACTCGCTAGGCCTGCTGTATCATCAACAGGTGTAAGATGACAAAGATGTATCTTTTTACAAGTTTCCAGCTCGGTAGCGTCCTTCGTTTTTAAACTAGAGCATTTTGAATTTTCGAGTTCTCCGCCGTACGTGACATCAAGATGGCGCCGTGACAAAGCTGTCTTGTTTGAAAAAGAGGCCTCTCCTTAGGATTTTTAGAAGTTTGAACATTTCAAGTAATATTTGAGGTGTTGACGTGAAAGTATACTAGCTCACGAGCGAAAAGTAATCGCTTTCATAGCAAAAGTGAATTCCAGGTGTTTTCTTTGATATCCGGCCGCCATATTGGTGTACCACGGCGGTACATCAGTATGGCGTCCGCATATTGAGGTCTATATAAATTTGGATGGAACGGTTTGGCAAATAACTCCAGAACGCTGTACCGCACAGACCTGAGACTTGGAGAAGTTGTTTATTTATTAAACTTTGATAACATTTGAAATTCTTGACTTCTTTTATCAAATGGTTTCGAATTTATTTTTGTATGGCGTGACAGTGCAACCCGGCAATAAGGCCCCGGACAAAGGGATACAACATTTTCGAAATATTTCCACTCAACAACATTCAACGTTTTATTGTTGAATTGAACATGTTACACATGTTTGGTCAACGTTGAACATTGTTGAATGGAATTGCTGTATCCGTTCGTCTGGAGCATGTTGAGCTTAAGACCCAATCACATAAAAACAAAACATCTTTTTAACCTCGCTTAAACAGGCATTGGTGAGCTCAGGATTTCACAGAAAGAAGTAATTCAAGGCGCGAAGTTCTGTCAATCTACTAATGATCTTGCGGTTAGTTCGGTTCCACGGGTGGTATAATAAATTGACATTCTACTGTAACATGTTAATTTACACATCAAGCATATGCCTGTGCAATCACTGTCGTAAATACATTTCGCCGACTTTGTTCTTCGGTCAGTAACAAAACGACGAGGGGTGTCAACTCTAACATTTGCTGTTTGAACAGCACTACACAGTAATGAGGATCGTCCCGAAAATCTGGAAAAACCTCCCGATTTTGTTATGAAGATCCCACAAAAATAACAAACGATATCAAAAATTATAGTTGGAAAGAGAGACGGAGAAGGAGACAAAAGGGAGCTCTGTCTCTCCTCAATATCAACCCGCTTTATCTTTTCGTCCGCTTCAACATTTCGCCGATCTTAGGGCCCGTTTAAACACGCGATTTTTTGTGCAATTTTTGTCGCGCTCAAGCTCGCGATAAAAATTGCAAGTGAGTGTAAACTAGCGGCGATTTGTGTGCCATTTGTCTCTGTGATATTGCAGAGGTTTCGATTGATGCAACTTGGCGGCGGTTTGGGGGAAAGTGCAGCAAATATTGCACTGGAATCGCAGCGAAATCGCTGCTAGTTTACACTTGCGACAAAAGTTGCATTGGAGAGCGCGACAAAAATTGCACCAAAAATCGCATGTGTAAACGGGCCTTTACGCAGCTTGCATTTCCTATGTCTCTTCTGGTCGCTTACTCTTAGAGGTAAGCAGAGGTGACAGCTGAAATTTAGGCCACGTTCCTACTAGAAGTTTTAGACTGTGGGAAGCTTAAAGAGGAGAGTCAATTGCATTGTGTTTACTGACTGTATTAGCAACGGCCAGCAGTTCTAAACGATGCTGTTGCAAAGTAAAGGCTTTCAGAAAATATGGTTAATCAGATAGCCGCATTGAAAACTAAAATGTCAGGAATTAGTTTCTAAAGATGCTGTGATGCTGGTTCGGTGGGTCCGGGAAGGTATCTTTTCAAATTGATAACAGCTTCAGTTAAAATAAGGTAAATTGGCCACTGTAAGGAAATTCAAACACTTTTGATCTTTGTCAGTTATTGTAAATCTGCAGCACGCTCAACATGGGCACCAGACAGGAAAATGTAAGCAAAATACATGAAATGTCATTTTCTGTTTTCTCCGATTGTTTCAGGGCCTTCAAAATGGATATTAATTTAAATACGATAACACAGGTTGATCTGTTCGGATTCTGTAGCTAAAACTTTTTTTAGGTCGCAGAGCGTTAAAGGGAACAAAATCTTATTGGCCGAATTTAACCGAGCAGCTATTTGCTCTTCAAAAATGCTACCTGACTTAATTTCGTATTATATACGACGTATTTTATTTGTCCCTCCAAAAACAAAAGGAATTAATTTTCCTATGTTACAAAGGTTAGGGTCTGAGATGACATGCAGGCAAACATTTTCCCACGATTGAACCCGAATTTGTGAGGCGGTTATTATTTTCCGAACTGGTATTCTAGAGAAATAACTGGTTGGATGCCCCTGCCTGACTCAAGGTCCAGCGTGTGTTTTGTGCACATCTTTTGAGAGACCAAGGCCGAAGACAGAATAAAATTCTTCAGGATGTTTCTTTCCTTTGATCAGGGTCAGGTGTAAACACCTGTAAGTCGTGAAAACTTAAAGCAAGAGTAGACTTACTTTCGACATTTCTATGCATACATTTTCGTCAAGACAAGCTGAAGCAAATAAACGGGTCCATTTTTTGCACGCGCTGCTTCTTTTAGACAAAAGGTTTGCATATTACATAATTTTGGAACTGGAATGAAATCGTATTTTTCAGTTGGCCTTGTCGAGACTAAAATAGCAATCGATCTATTGTCATTTTGACGCTGGTGATAAATAGCATTCAAAGTTTAGTGCTTCGATTCAGTGGGTTGCCTAATTAAAGTATTTTTCGGATGCAACGTGTATGCCTGGGGGAGGCTCCTCTATTAAAAAAAGGAAAGAAAATTTTGCAAGGTATCCTTAAGAGGGGCCAGCATCTCGTTTTCTGGGCAAAGTTATGATTCCAGTAGTATTTTTCCCCGGATTCTACCTTAGAAGGGGCGAAAATAATTCTGGCTATTTCAGATTGTTAGTGCCTCAGTGATTACCTGATAAGAAAAGTGTTCACAAAGAAAAGCCGAGGTCTAGGAGGTATCTCTGTATTGTCTTTGGCAGACAGCTAGGCGACAGCATTTAAATTATCCCTCAAGGGTAGATTGAAACTATTGTTTAATATTTTTCACTACTTAAACTTTAAAAATAGCCGGCCCCGATCTAAACCAATTTCAGAGTGGCCAGCTCTGATATTTCTTCGTTGCTTACAGTAAACAGGGTAAAGAAGGCATATAGCACAGAGAATAATAACTTTTATGTCCTTAAAATGACCCGCCTATGAACAGATTTGGGAGGTACAGTCATTGTCTTAAGCCGCAGTTTCAGTCAGACCTTGTTTAAATAACCGACCCATAAAGGTTAAGATTCCTGTATCGTCAGATTAATTCATGAGCGACAGAGCCGAGTAGAGTATTTGGAGATCCTGTTGTGCACCGTTGATGTACATAGTTTAACCCAAGTTTACATGTTTGACTGTTTAAAATCTCGCGTCATTGATTTCTCAGTACTTAGAAGAGATTTTTCCAAGATAATACAGCGGATCATTTTTAGCTTGAGGGTTAAATTAGTTTTACAATTTACAATTAACCATGCTCAGACAAAAGGAGACGTCTCCTGAAAATAAAACAAAGCTAGATGCAAGCCCCAAATATATTATGTAATATTCCAATATTATTATTCAACAAATTGTCACTATGCCCATATATGGTAAGGAAGCCCTCAATATCTGTCATCCGTACATGACAGATATCCTGCGATATACGTAAATGACCATATTTGGAAGTGCACTGCAGATTTTCTTTCGTTGCTTATTTGGCGGACATTTTGAAAAGCGAGGCAGTTTTAGCAGTGTTCTCCGGAAATTTTAACTCCCTGGAAGAAACTTTCCACGATTAAATGCTCTTAAAATGTCAACAAGTATTTGCTTTAGCTCACAAAGATATCCAGAGGTTGACTTGGAATTTTCATAGTGAGAACTCAACCAAGAAAATGGTATTGCGAACAAAGCAGCACACTTGCTCATGGAAAGTTGTAAAGTCGAAAAGACTTTAATTCACAGGAAGAGGACTTATTCTCGGTAAGGTAGCAGTATTTTTTACTCTGTCTTCTCATTTCCAAACATGAGTTTGTAAATAAGTCTTTTTTAAGTGAACGGTAGTAAACTTCGTATTCTTGAAGTTCTGTTTTGATTTTTATTACGTGTTGCTAGCTTTTAGCGTTTTCATCATAGAACCATAGTTTTTCTCGTTATGAAGATGGTAGTCGATGAGAATTTGTTGAATAATAAAACAACTATCCTGCTCAATCTTGCGGAATATCCCCTGATTTAGCCAACTCGGCCTACGGCCTCGTCGGCTAAGTATCAGGTGATATTCCGCGCGATTTCGCAGGATAATTGTTAATTATTTGCAGTTTCCCGAATAATTTCTCGAGGCTCCCGATTCCCGACAATATCTTCAGATTCACGAATAAATTTTGCGGTTCTCCCGAAACAAATATTCTTAGAGTTGGCACCCCCCGTAAAACGCATGATTTAGATGCGTGCGGGTATACAGTGGAATCCCGATTTTTCGAATACTCGGTTATTCGAAACTCCCGATTCTTCGAACCAAAAGTCGTTTCCCTTGGATTTGCTTCAGTCAAACCCCCGATTTTTCGAATGCTCGATTTTTCGAAACTCCCGAATTTCTTTCTTCCGTTCAAAAATTTACATTCGATTTCTCGAACTCTGAAAGCTCAGGAACCAACAAAAACCGGTTTTAGCCACATGCACACCTGAATGCAATTAACAAATTCCGGAGAAGGTGTTTTCATGCGTTTTTTTTAAATTACAAAGCAAGTGACAAATCTGTCATTGAAGTCATAAGAAAGTACAACGCCGTTGTTACACAATCGAGGGTCTTGAATTACTGTACATGATCAGAGTTCCTTTGTTTACTTGCATTTTTCAAGCTCTTGCCGTAGCGCATTAATAATTTGCAGTTCCTTTAAACCGTGGAGTACAGGGTACTTTTTTGCTTATACAGTAAGGGGAAGGAAATGCAGTCAAGAGTCCGCGCAAATTTACAGACACATGTATCAGTACAGTACTGGTTTTTGTTCTGCCGAAATGGCTTAAATCCTTAAATTTTCGTTTTGTTTTAAATGTACGTTTTGTTGGTAAATAAGGATGGGTCACACATTAACGAGAGTGACATACCATTGTTGTCTGCCTTCTTGGATCTTATAAAACAATTCTACGGCAAAACAGGTGCGATTTGACGCCACCTTCGATTTTTCTAACCCCCGATTTTTCGAACCAAGTTCCATTTCCCTTGGAGGTTCGAAAAATCGGAATTCCACTGTATTTTGAAACCAAAACTTGTCCGTTTAACGAAAGACCAAACCTATGCCTTGGTGTACGGATTATTTATAGTTTTGAAATGACTATACATTGGGAAACAGAGTACTGTATTTAGTACGGGGACAAGTCAAATAGAACCTGGCATACATTTCTGTTTGTGACAAGGTATTATTTTGCGATGCATTTCAACTTTCATGTGAAATTGAAATTCGACGTTTTGTACACCCGGTGTACACCAAACACTAATAATGTATTCGTAAACCGGGCTCGCCGATCAGTTTGACCTGAGTTTGATCTGTTTGATGACGTTCTCTCATCAATTATCCCTCCCGGCCACAATCAATTGTCTACCATGTACCATACTTCAATGTACAACATATAAAAAGCTTTCACACAGGAAGAGACTCAATTCGTAGATCTGATTGGTGTTGAAGACTAATAAGTTAAAAGGCTACAAAATCATTAATGTTCTACTTGAGCAGAAATAACAATCTACAGAGGACAATGAGTTTACTGTGTCACTGGTAAGCTCGATAAAATAAAGCTATGGCGTCGATCGCGCGTCGTCCGAGTATCCTTGGTAGCTTTCCGCATGTTTCCAGATTTACTGGCTATAATCGGGACCCAGGAAAGCACTGGTATGTAGTCACTAAACTTGCGTACGGCTTAAGGCTTAAGATGAATTTGCTAAGAGCGAAATTTTCACCACTTTCCTGACGAAATACACTGCAGCATCAATACATCGGAAGCCCGCCAAGCGAGGTTGTGACTTCAACAGACAATCAAGCCATAGTTTTGTTGTGTCGTCGTTTGAGCTTTATGCTAGATTGCCTCGGCAGCGAGAGTGTGCGAAAGACGGGTTGGCTCGCTCCTCAAAATTTGGCCCTGTTGTGGAAGCGGTAAAAGGAATTGCTTTGGACTGTGACTCACCGTGCAGTTTTGGCGGGAAAAACTTCGAGTCGAATCACTGCCCTTTTAGGAAGCATATACACATAGATAAAGGTAATTTTGCCTTCGCATTAATCTGCTCTGTGCCCTTTTAGGTAGCACATACCCAAGGACACAAGTAATTTTGCCTTCGCATTAATCTGCCCTATGCCCTTTTAGGTAGCACATACCCAAGGGTTCAGTTAATTTTTCCTTCGCATTAATCTGCCCCGTGCACTTTTAGGTAGCACATACCCAAGGACACAAGTAATTTTGCCTTCGCATTAATCTGCTCTGTGCCCTTTTAGGTAGCACATACCCAAGGACACAAGTAATTTTGCCTTCGCATTAATCTGCTCTGTGCCCTTTTAGGTAGCGCATACCCAAGGGTTCAGTTAATTTTTACTTCGCATTAATCTGCTCTGTGCCCTTTTAGGTAGCACATACCCAAGGACACAAGTAAATTTGCCTTTGCGTTAAACTGCCCCGTGCCCTTTTAGGTAGCACATACCCAAGGGCACAAGTAATTTTGCCTTCGCATTAATCTGTTCTGTGCCCTATTAGGTAGCACATAACTAAGGACACAAGTAATTTTGCCTTCGCATTAATCTGCTCTGTGCCCTTTTAGGTAGCACATACCCAAGGACACAAGTAGTTTTGCCTTCGCATTAATCTGCTCTGTGCCCTTTTAGGTAGCACATACCCAAGGACACAAGTAATTTTGCCTTCGCATTAATCTGCTCTGTGCTCTTTTAGGTAGCACGTACCCAAGGACACAAGTAATTTTGCCTTCGCGTTAATCTGCTCTGTTCCCTTTTCGGTAGCACATACCCAACGGTAGGGTTAATTTTGCCTTTGCGTTAATCTACTCTGTGCACTTTTACAAAGCACATACCCAAGGGTACGGCTAAAATTAATCTGCTCTGTAGGGCTAGTTTTGCTTTCGCAGCATATAAATACGCAAGGGAATCAATCGCGCGCTCGTTACGATTCTACGCAGCGGGCGATTTTCTCGCTGGCTCGCGTTCTTTTTAAATTGGTCGACTGTCCCTAAGCGAAAACAGAGATTGCTCGTAATGTGTACATGAGCCGAACCTAATCAGAATCAACAAGCAACCCCTTTTTTATCGGGGACGCTAGAATGTAAATCATGATAGTTAACGTTACGGCAGAGGTTAGGTTACGCAAAGGTGTTATGGAAGACTTTCATTCTTCCTCTGACGTTACGGTTAAGGCGCCGTCTTGATAACTCCGCTCTTGCGGAAACTTTGTTTTATAAAGGGTCACCCGGCGTGAAATATAAACCCAGCTGATGTACACATCTCACCCAACGCGCGCCGGCTTGAGTCAGTATTAACATCTCGGAATCGTTTAACGCTGGTGGTCCAGGGAAATTTACACAGAACAAATCTAGAACCACGTAAAGCAGCGGAAATACTCAATGCCCAGGTTAATGCTCTTTGATGTATGCCCAGGATCCAGAGAAGCGATGCCCCGATGGCCTTCGATGTCCAATCACGTCAACAAGGTCGAATAAACAGTAGCAGAGATTGCGGTGAAATTTTTCTCGCAAGCAGGCTTCCTCTTTGGCTTATGTCTTATGCAAGCGACAAAAGCCGGGGTACTTGTCCCGCCTGTGCCCTCGAAGTAACTACTCTCTTTGTTTGTTTGTTTTTTTTGAGTAGAAATCAGTTTAGTAACTTGACAAAAAATAAGCTGCAATCAGGTTAAAATTTCACTGCGATCTTGTTTTCATTAGTCATACAAAGGGACAGACAAAAGAAATTCAACGAAACCAAGCCAAGAAATTTCTTGCGAACACTTGATCCACGCCGGCTTTAACGTTGTAGGGAAAACTGAAGTGCCTGGCAAAGGAAGTTAAAAGCGAACAAATTTCTCGATCTTATGCGAAAAATTACGCGTGACCTGCGGCCAGACTCTATTTCCGTTCGGTTAAACGGGCCCGCGGTAACCGCAGAGCAAGAAAAGTTTTTAGCGGACGACCAAATAAGAGGAAATACAAAGAACGCTGCTAAAATTGGGCCCGATAGAAGATTATATTGCGCGCTTTATTTTCCTTTTGTTTTCTCTTCTCTGTTTGCCAACAGGTCTCAATAAATTGCAGTTATCTGTCAACATCGTCATATTTTGCAGCAAGAAGCTAACACCTCGTTTCATTCTTATGAATCCTTAAGGTGACAAATCATGGCGTTAAGTTACTGTTAATATTAACTGAGGGGGGATTCAATCCCCCTTCAGCTAATTTGCATAACAAATCCTGAAGCGATCAAAGCCCGTCATTGACTTAGCCGGACGCTTCAACAAAGCGGTCATTTGTGTGTCCATTTAGCGGTAGGTCTTGGGGAGGGGAAGGTGGGGTGGACATAATTAACAGTGATTAATGCACTTATCAGTCGCAGAAATAAAATCTCGGAAACATTGTCATATATGAAGTGCATGCAGCTCGGCGCACAATTTTGAGTTATCGCACAGTATTTCCACTCCGGAATTTATTGTGTGCAACATTGCGAACAAATCTGATGAAGAATTCCAATGGTAAAGAAGCAGGGAGTGGAAGCAAATCACAGTTTTATTACGTTCAATGAGGTTAACAATACCTGATCAAGATGCGCGCACGTCGCGTTCAACAAAATTGTATGTTGTCCATTCCTACTTCGACAGTTTGTTGCACAGAACAGCAGGGACCTTTAGATGGGACCACGAAACCTAGTGCGCCTCCAGAAGGTTATTACGTCAAACATCAATCTCGTTCCCAGGACATCAGCATCGAAAACGAGGTCGAGGTGAAGCCTCTGGAAGGCGGTCTGGAAACGTAACTGCTTTGAAATTCAAACATACTCGTACTCAAACTGGTGCTCGTAGTCTGATCTCAACTTTGCCAACATCTGGAGTGCAAGCACTTTGCCATGAAGAAATTGAGCACGCGCGCATCAGTTTCAGTGCATCAAAAATCGTCTGTAAATCGCTGAAAACAGAATCTTGCTAGTCCTTGTTAAAGCGCGTTTGGCTGTTTCAAAGGTGTTTTCCAAATTCAGCATATTCTTTTATCAGTTTCAAAACAACCCAACAGAACGATAAAAAAGAAAAACCTGATCGAACTTAACAATTTTTATTTCTTTCAGTTTGAAGAATTTGCGCGCGGTGTTCCAGTGCGCGTTCAATTTTTAGAACAAATGACGTCGTTCTTTTTCTCCTTTATGACAAAAATCAGTTTCCGCAGTAACAGCTTGTAAATAAAACGACTTAAGTTCAAGCTTGCGCTGCTTGCAGGTGAGATTACGGTATTCGTTTTATTCGAGATTTTTTAAGTTGCTGCTTATCTAAACCAAGTGAAAATGGCGAGAGTTCGAAAATTGCCACTGCGAATTCGGCAACGGATTGCTGAAAGGTAAGTACAGTACATTGTGTGGAATTTTTTTAAAAGGTTTTAACATGCAATTTCCGCGCATGCACTTTGTCCCAAGGACGTCGCGAAATCAATGGCCAACAAACCTTGTTGTGGGCAATCCGTTTTGCAATATATATTGGCAAGAAAACTTAGTAGGCAATTTACACAGTGATATTTTTCAAAATAAACACAGATATGGCTTATGGCAATACAAAAAAGGAAAAAAGTGAGAATCGCAAGAAAAGAGGAAATCATATAATGCTGCAGAGTTCAATAATTTTGAAAAATTGGGTGTCTATTTTTTGTCTGTGTAAAGGAAAAACGTCATCAATTTGAATGAATTGGACGATATGCTTCTCCCCCTACCACCCGATGAAGAACGTGATGACGTAGGAATTTGGAGACTGCAGAGAAAGTCTAAGAAGGACAAATACACCCAGTTGTTAGTACCTTACATGACTTGGAAGGTATGTAAATAAAATATTTTTCCCCTTTTATTCAAGTGATTTATTTATTTTAGCATATACCCGGTTGGTGATTCCATCTGTTCTCTTTGGATCTCAGGTTTAAAAGGTTACAGAGCTTCATGGAAATAGAGAATTTTTCTTCAGGATCGCTGACCAGCAATACGCTTTCAGCCCCATGCTGGTTCCAACGCCTGCCCCTCACCCCTCACCCCTCACCCCTCACCAGACACCCCTCACCCCTCACCCCTCACCCCTCACCCCTCACCCCACACCCCTCACCCCATACCCCTCTCCCCTCACCCCACACCCCTCACCCCTCACCCCATACCCCTCATTCTACACCCCTCACTCCTCACCCCTCACTCCTCACTCCTCACCCCTCACCCCTCACCCCATACCCCTCACCCCTCACCCCACACCCCTCACCCCACACCCCTCACCCCACACCCTTCACCCCTCACCCCTCACTCCTCACCCCTCACCCCTTACCCCTGACTCCTCACCCCTCACCCCACACCCCTCACTCCTCACCCATCACCCCTCACCCCTCAATCCTCACCCCTCACCCCTCACTCCTCACCCCTCACCCCTCACCCCTCACCCCTCACCCCCTTACCCCTCACCCCTCACCCCCTTACCCCTCACCCCACACCCCTCACTCCTCACCCCACACCCCTTCCCCCACCCCTTCCCCTTCTTTGATACTGATTCTTGAGTCAACCATTGATCATTTTTACAGTCTTATTTATTTCAACCAACAGAATGTTCAGGAGAACCAGGCGACCATCCCAAGGTACTACTCGGACCCGGTAGAACGGGAGAGAATGACGAGGATGGAACGACTTAGAGAGGGTTAGTACATTGTAGCATCAAGGGGGGACGGGACAATAATTGGCAACAGTGGGAAGGGGTATGACAGATCTGTAGCTCTAGGGGAGGGTAAGGAATTTGTAAAAGTTTAAGGGCGAGTGGGAACAGGGGACACATTACCAAAGAACTCGCTCAAGGAGCCTCTGGTATACGATATACAAAGTGACTCTGCTATTGTCTTTTCTATTTTATAAATAGAACTTATCGAGTATCCAGTGGCAGAAGAGCGAGGAAGGAGAGAAAGGCAGAGACAGTTGTGCACTGCTGACGAGGAAAAAAAGCTTTGCGCCGCGTAAGTAACCGAGTTCATTACCTCGTCTCTGAAAATCTCTTTTCTAGAAACCGTGTTCCTTTAGGTCAGCACTAATTTGCTCTTTGCTGAACTAAATGTGCGGGAGCTGGGAACGTGATTAACTTCTACGCTGTCCTGACAATCGCGCACTTGAAAATTTAAAGCTGAAGTCAGCCAATCAAAGATGGCGATAAATTGCCCAACGGAAGTATGATTTCAGAGATGTAAAGTGAAACAGTGAAAAATCTTTTTTATATATTATCTCCACAGGCTTGTGCAGAAAAGGCATGATTTTGGCAAAGCATCTAAGAAGATGAAAGGAAAGGTAAAGAAGTAATAACGTTTCACACATAAACTTCAACTTACGTATATTCCCACTATCTAGAACACCAGTTATCTGGATTTTCCGGCTATCTCGAACATGTTTTATTTTCTTTGTGTGTTGGGGATGGCGGAAGTTTATTGTATTTTTTAAAGGGAGGTTGATGTTAGGATCCAAGGAAGTTAGCCATTCAGGACTTTCAGATTTCAGAAAGGGACTCTGGAGCTCTAGATATCTTTGAGTGGCATGTATATGCTTCAGTCCTTTAACCAAACTGGAATAAAAGGATGTTACTTTTCACTTTGTTGCGCTACTAATATGTCTCACGTACTATCTGCACTGTTCTTGTTTCAGACTCGCGATGATTGTGTTGAGCATTGGTACTCGTACAAGAAGGATGAAGAGCACATCAAGGTAGGATACATGCACTTCAGACGAATGTCTAAAAATTGGTGCAGACAAATTGCTCTTGGAGCAAGGGAAGTCGGGGGCGAGGGGGGCGGGTGGGATGGCTGCTACTCCGTTATAAAAATAAACAATCCCATAGGTTCCGGCCTTAAAAGGAGTTAGTTTTCGAACGTCCATACTCTGATCATGACACTTAAATTCATTATACCGTGTTGAACAATTTGGTCTGAAATAGGGTTTAATATATTTGCATACTGCTCTGAAATGGGATATAAAATTTTATTATCTTGGTCTGAAAACAGAGAAACGTTTAGGGTATGGATCTCAAATAGGGCATGAAAAATAATACTGTTTGGTCTAAAATAGGGAAGGGGTTTTAAGATCTTATTCGCACAACCCTAGGTGAAATTTCAAGTTTCCAAGGGTATTTGTCGCCTTTCCTTCGTTTCCAACAATTTGAGCTCCAAAGCAGATGCAACTTTGCTTGTGCGACTCCATTTCAGGGCGGTTTCCTTAGAAATTCATATTTTTTCTTTTCAACAGGGTTGCCCTTGCTGCACTGAGAAGAGGGATAAGAAACTGAAACGAAAGAGAAACCTTGCTTCGGCTCAAGCTACTGCGGGCGCTACGCCTGTTGAACAAAAAGAAGAAGTTATTGAAGATGGCGCCTCACCTGCCAAAAGATCCCGGGTTGGAAGGACCATCTTGGTCCCTCGGCGGTTCAGAGATGAACCCGAGGGACGTCAGCACTAAGGGCCCATTTGGGGGCTCACTTGGGAGGGGGGTTTACGAAGAATGGACAGAAAAATATCGGTGAGTAGACGTTTAGGACAACTATTTTTGTTTTCTATTGCTATTTTAGAAAGTTGGTCATAACTGAACGACAGGCAGTTCGTTGTTGGTCTGATGCAGCTCTCTCATGACAAATTCATATACGACCATGAATCTAATTTTCACGAAGAAATGGTCCTGTCTTTAGGTCTTGCTCCTCGCGTATTTCGTAATTCACTCGACAAGATGGCGCCAACACCTTACAACTAAGTGTCCTGCGAATCAAACAAGAAATTCCTCTTCGGTTACGTCACTGTTACAATCGATATGTATACTTATAGTGACCGTTTTATTTTATACTCCGCGGGAACTGGAGACTGGAGAAAGTTGCTCGGCCGTAATGACATGGAACACAAATTTGGATTTATCAACTGAGTTGATAAGGTAGATTGGCCACCGTAGAGAGATCTAAAGCTACTTTAGGGTGGTCAATCTACCTTATCAACTCAGTTGATAAATCCAAAATTTTGTGTTACACGTCCCCACCGACGCAGCACCACAGTTTCTTTAGAAACTAACCCCCTTGTTCGTAATGACATGGAGTCAGCGGAATTCCCCAAAATTTAGCGGGAGGCCTGGTAACCGGTATTTCTCTTTTTGCGCCCTTGACAGAAAAACGAGTTGTAGCTTTTAAGTTTGTGTCAAAGTGCCTGTTAGTTTTTGCACCTTTTAGATTTCAAGGTGCCACGAAAAGCCCTTACTTTTACCTTAGAATTTAACATTTACCACCTGACCTACCTATTTGAGAGGTCCATCGATCAATCGATCGTCCATTCAAAAAGTGGCGTCTTAGAGCGCATTTTAACGTGCTTTGTTGCAAATGTAAGCTTACTTAAGCCAGCTTTTGCCCGCTTTAGTCTCCTAAACTTATTGTATTGTGTACCCTGTTTTATAAGACAGAAGATCGATCTTGAGCACCATATCCAAAGCTGAAACAGATGTATTAGTGTTTACTTGCTGCCGATTGTGAAATAATTATTATTATTTTTGCCTTTTTTGCACCCTGCCCAGACTGCCAAGTTCCTCACAAGGATTGCATAGTCTGCCAAGCATACCAAAAAAGTTTATGGCAGAGACTTCCTCAAGCATCGGTTTGGCCATGGACCGCACAGAAGAACAACCTCAATGCCAGCATACACCATCAGCTTCGCATCTGAACCTCCAAGGGTTCGCGCCCGTTTACCTGAAGTTGACCTGAATGAGTCAAGAACTATATAAACTTTTAGTTAGATTTTTGAGTGAGTCAAAAGTCTAACCAGAGATCAGTGACGTTTAACAAAGTTGGATTATTGATACCATAATATGTAATGAGGGGCAAGTTTAAAAATTTAATTTTCTTCTTGTCTAACGTAGTTGATGCTTGTATGTAAAAAAAATTGGTTCCATTTTAATTAATTGAGCATGGAAGTTTTGCAGATGAATGGTCTTACTCATTATATTTAGACAGTGGTTAGTATTTATGAAAGGTTAAATAAACCTTGACAAAAAGCGTGACTAGGTGTTGTCCTTTGTGTCAGTTTTCCCAGTGCCCTTGATGTTTCCCCAAGGGGCACTCCCAAAAGTGGGCTATAAGGGGAGGCTCCGTCCAAAAGCGGTGCCTTTTTTGACCTTGCAGTATATCAAGGGGTAGAGAACTTTCAATTTTGTTGTAGTATGTTAAAGGGTCACCAAAATATTTCTTAATATGAAAGAGGTGGCAGCAAATTCTAAGTACCAAAACTTAGTCTTCCAAAATTTTGGTAGAAATTGCAACGCAAAAATATACCAACGTTTCGGAACCCTCGAGTGACTAGGATCTAGCAGGGATCTACCGCTTTCGAGTTATTATTTTAGGTATAAAAGAGGTGCTATTTCTGCTATAGGTACATAAAAGGGGTACCATTTCCATAAAGATTGGTATATTGGAGGGTAAAGGTTTGAACCTCGGGGAGGAGCTTCTCTGTTCGAAACTTTGATAAGTACTCACCGGGGGATTCTTCATCTCCGTTGAACGTCTGTTGAACCTCCGTTGAACCTCCGTTGAACCTCCGGAAGGTGCACGCAACCCATAAGGCCCTGGACAAAGGAATACAACATTTCCTGCTAGCCTGCTATCGTTGGTAAACTCATGTTGTTGGATGAGGACAGTTTGTTGGAGAAGCTGCCTCTGGTTAAAGCTGATGAGAGCGATGAAGCAGGCCCACTGCCTGTCAAAGTGCACATTGAGGCCATCGCTTTGTGATGAGTATTATTAAGGCTGGTGGACTTTAATTATTACTCTCCAAGGGCACATAACTGTTGACATACATGTAAAACAGGGCGTTCATTAATAATAAAATACCTGTAAGAAAGTGGGAAGCACGATGCATAGCAGAGCGTTAAGGGTTTTCTTTTGTAAATACCATACTTTGCTCTATTACCAGACACTTGTCATGTGATACCAAGCTATTAGTTGATTGCAGTCTCTATAATTTTATTACAAAACTCTTCACCTGGAACTTCCGTAAACCCTTTTAAAATCCCCAGCATCATTATACAAATTCTCCTTATCTCCATACACTTTGTTTTAAAAGGACTGGTTGAGAGAACTTGTTTAAATATTGATGCAATTTATCTTTGGTGGTCGATTTCGTATTTCTTATGACCTGAGGTGTGTCATAATAACTGGTATGATGAGGAGAAACTTGATGCTGATCATTACTGGGGCTTAAAGGGTTAATCAGTCCCCTGGAAAATGGATGCATATTTGCAGAGTGATGTTTTTTCTGGAGTCTGCCTAGATGCATTTACAAATAACATTTTCTTCATAACCTCTTTCCATGTATCTTTTTAAAGCCCGCTATCGTTGGTGAACTCATGTTGTTGGATGAGGACAGTTTGCTGGAGAAGCTGCCACTGGTTAAAGCTGATGAGAATGATGAAGCAGGCCCACTGCCTGTCAAAGTGCACATTGATGCCACTACTCTGTGATGAGTATTATTAAGGCTGGAGGACTTTAATAATTACTCTTCAAGGGCACATAACTGTTGGCATAAAGCAGGGGTGTTAACTACAAAACACCAGTAAAAGAATCAAAAGCATGATATGCAGTGGAGCATCAAGGGTTTCTTTTGTAAATAAATTTGCACAGTATTGTATAGATTTGACAAGGGCAGGTCTCAACTTAGCTAAGGGGTTTATCATTTGTGAGGACTGGCTGTCTAGCCAGTCATTTTGTAGATAGAGTATGCCAATTTGATGAATAGGTATTAGCTGTCCTTAAAAATAGAGCACACTATTTACAGAAGGTGCCCTTCTCTGATGAACAGACAGAGACTAGTCCTTCTTATTGGCTGGCCAGTTATAACAAATGGGATGTCCCATAAGGGAGGAAGTTTGGCTTGTCCCCTTGAAATTAATGCACTTTCTACTGCACATGGGATTGTGAAGGGTAACATGGGGTACTGTGAAATAGGATTAATACTGATACATTTAGACTGATTTTATAACAATCTGTGAACAGAGTAACAGTCGGTGCCTACAAAAGGAAAATAGACGAACAAATCAGCAGAGTAAAAGGAAGTATAGCGCCGCAATTGCTGTTTCACAGGTTCAATAAAATCGTTAGTATTTACTATACAGTGTGGTCTATATTTTTCCTGAATTTTCAGTCGCCCAGTTATAACAACTATTTCTATTTATAAATTTAGTTTTTTGGTGATAATTGTTAAGGGCGTTAACATTCCTAGGCCTACATAAAACATTGAGAATGTCTTTCGGTGATAACTTTCGCAAGATTATTTCTTATTCTTTTTTCAGGGATGTTATTTTTTCTCAGCTTATGAAATCTGTTGTTTTTGCCTCAGCAAAGTCTTTCAAAATCACGAAAAATCCACAAAAGTTAAGCATAGTCGCCTTAAGGTATGACCAGTTCAAAGTACAGTGTGAGACTAAGAATTGTTCTAAACAGGGTTTTGTAAAGATGGTGGGAAAGGGAAAGTGGTCTTTACTCGAGGGTTGTGTGGGTATTTAAATCTGTGAAAATTTAGTGTGAGTGTGAGTGCTGGAAACCGAGCAAATGCCCCAATAAATTTCCCTTCTGCTGCTAGCCATAGCAAGTGGGGGGGGGGGGCATAAACTTTATATTCCCTTGCCCTTCAATCCAGGTCACTGCCCTTTCTTAGAGGTTTCCACTTCTGCGCTTTTGCCTGTAGCAAAATATTGCATAATAGCAGGATTTTTTCTATCTCCTGCTTCCTCTCCCCCCCCCCAAAAAAAATGCCATTTTATCCCATTCCTGCCCCCTTTTCCCCTAGATTCGCACTCTTGTCCCTCCCCCCTCCACTACAAAGAAAATATTTTGTTCAGGTCACCGGTGTGTATGTCTGCAGGTAAATGTAAGTCTGAGTTTCAGTTTTGCTGATTTAAGTTGATACAAGATCAACCGCTTTTTTTTTCTGAAAAAGGGGGCAAGAATATTCCTTTGTTTAATCTCTGGGGTAACTCAAACGAGTAGTTCCGAGAGTTTGCATGAGCTTGACCTCTCAGCTAGTTTCCATTGTTTCTCAGATGTAATCCATGGAAACTTGTTGTTTTGTCATCATCTTTTGTCAAAACACCAAATTGAAATAGCGAACATCTTGGACATAAACTAGAGATTAAGTTAAGTGCAACAAGAGATAAGTGATCCTTAAAGAAATGGGGATTATTGATACCAGAATATGTGTAATAAGGGGCAAGTCTAAATTAATTTTCTTTCTTTCCTAATTTAACTCGGAAGTTTTGCAGATGAATGGTGTTACTAATTGTATTTAGAATAGTGGTTTTGTATTTATGAAAGGTCAAATAAACCTTGACAAAAAGCGTGAAAATGTGTTGTCTTTTGTGTCAGTTTCCCAGTACCCTTGATGCTTCCCCGGGGTAACTCCCAATAGTGGGCTGTCTGGGGAGGCTCCGCCCAAAAGGGATGCCTTTTTTGGGTTCACAGTATACCAAAGCGTGGGGAAATTTACGGTCTTAATATGTTAACTTGTAACGAAAATACACTTTAAACTGAAAGAGGTGGCAGCTAATTCTAAGTATCAAAACTTGGTGTTTCCAAAATTTTGTTAGAAATCGCAGCGCAAAAAATATACAAACGTTTCGGAGCCCTCGAGTGACTTAAATCCAGCGATGATCTACTGTTTTCGAGTTATTTTTGAGGTATAAAAGACGTGCAATATTTTGTTCTGGGTAGCAAAGGGAACCATGTCGATAAAGGTTAGTGTATTAAAGGGTAAGGGTTTGCGTCACGCGGCGGAGCCTCCCCGAACGAAACTTTGACAAGTACCTCCCGGGGGATGCTTCATCTCCGTTGAACCTCTGTTAACAATCCGGAGGGCGCACGCAACCTATTGCTGGTTGGCATGTGACGTCATAAAATTCTAAAATCAAAACTCGCTAGGCCTGCTGTATCATCAACAGGTGTAAGATGACAAAGATATATCTTTTTACAAGTTTCCAGCTCGGTAGCGTCCTTCGTTTTTAAACTAGAGCGTTTTGAATTTTCGAGTTCTCCGCCGTACGTGACATCAAGATGGCGACGTGACAAAGCTGTCTTGTTTGAAAAAAAAGCCTCTCCTTAGGATTTTTAGAAGTTTGAACATTTCAAGTAATATTTGAGGTGTTGACGTGAAAGTATACTAGGTCACGAGCGAAAAGTAATCGCTTTCATAGCAAAAGTGAATTCCAGGTGTTTTCTTTGATATCCGGCCGCCATATTGGTGTACCACGGCGGTACATCAGTATGGCGTCCGCATATTGAGGTCTATATAAATTTGGGTGGAACGGTTTGGCAAATAACTCAAGAACGCTGTACCGCACAGACCTGAGACTTGGAGAAGTTGTTTATTTATTAATCTTTGATAACATTTGAAATTCTTGACTTCTTTTATCAAATGGTTTCGAATTTATTTTTGTATGGCGTGACAGTGCAACCCGGCAATAAGGCCCCGGACAAAGGGATACAACATTTTCGAAACATTTCCACTCAACAACATTCAACGTTATTGCTGAATTGAACATGTTACACATGTTTGGTCAACGTTGAACATTGTTGAATGGAAATGCTGTATCCGTTCGTCTGGAGCATGTTGAGCTTAAGATCCAACTACATAAAAACAAAACATCTTTTTAACCTCGCTTAAACAGACACCTCCACTTAGCCGGACGCTTCAACAAAGAGGTCATTTGTGTGTCCATTTAGCGGTAGGTCTTGGGGAGGGGAAGGTGGGGTGGACATAATTAGCAGTGATTAATGCACTTATCAGTCGCCGAAATAAAATCCCGGAAACATTGTTATATATGGAGTGCAGCTCGGCGCACAATTTTGAGTTATCGCACAGTATTTCCACTCCGGAATTTATTGTGTGCAACATTGCGAACAAATCTGATGAAGAATTCCAATGGTAAAGAAGCAGGGAGTGGAAGCAAATCACAGTTTTATTACGTTCAATGAGGTTAACAACACCTGATCAAGATGCGCGCACGTCGCGTTCAACAAAGTTGTATGTTGTCCATTCCTACTTCGACAGTTTGTTGCACAGAACAGCAGGGACCTTTAGATGGGACCACGAAACCTAGTGCGCCTCCAGAAGGTTATTACGTCAAACATCAATCTCGTTCCCAGGACATCAGCATCGAAAACGAGGTCGAGGTGAAGCCTCTGGAAGGCGGTCTGGAAACGTAACTGCTTTGAAATTCAAACATACTCGTACTCAAACTGGTGCTCGTAGTCTGATCGCAACTTTGCCAACATCTGGAGTGCAAGCACTTTGCCATGAAGAAATTTAGCACGCGCGCATCAGTTTCAGTGCATCAAAAATCGTCTGTAAAGCGCTGAACACAGAATCTTGCTAGTCCTTGATTAGAGCGCGTTTGGCTGTTTCAAAGGGATTTTATTCAGCAAATTCTTTTATCAGCTTCAAAACAACCCAATAGAACGATAAAAAAGAAAAACTTGATCGAACTTAACAATTTTTATTTCTTTCAGTTTGAAGAATTTGCGCGCGGTGTTCCAGTGCGCGTTCAATTTTTAGAACAAATGACGTCGTTCTTTTTCTCCTTTATGACAAAAATCAGTTTCCGCAGTAACAGCTTGTAAATAAAACGACTTTAGTTCAAGCTTGCGCTGCTTGCAGGTGAGATTACGGTATTCGTTTTCTTCGAGAGTTTTTAAGTTGCTGCTTAACTAAACCAAGTGAAAATGGCGAGAGTTCGAAAATTACCACTACGAATTCGGCAACGGATTGCTGAAAGGTAAGTACAGTACATGGTGTGGAATTTTTTTAAAAAAGTTTTTTCATGCAATTTACGCGCATGCACTTCGTCCCAAGGACGTCGCGAAATCAATGGCCAACAAACCTTGTTGTGGGCAATCTGTTTTGCAATATATATTGGCAAGAAAACTTAGTAGGCAATTTACACAGTGATATTTTTCAAAATAAACACAAATATGGCTTATGGCAATACAAAAAAGGAAAAAGTGAGAATCGCAAGAAAAGAGGAAATCATATAATGCTGCAGAGTTCAATAATTTTGAAAAATTGGGTGTCTATTTTTTGTCTGTGTAAAGGAAAAACGTCATCAATTTGAATGAATTGGACGATATGCTTCTCCCCCTACCACCCGATGAAGAACGCGATGACGTAGGAATTTGGAGACTGCAGAGAAAGTCTAAGAAGGACAAATACACCCATTTGTTAGTACCTTACATGACTTGGAAGGTATGTAAATAAAATATTTTTCCCCTTTTATTCAAGTGATTTTAGCATATTCCTGGTTGGTGATTCCATCTTTTCTCTTTGGATCTCAGGTTTAAAAGGTTACAGAGCTTCATGGAAATAGAGAATTTTTCTTCAGGATCGCTGACCAGCAATACGCTTTCAGCCCCATGCTGGTTCCAACGCCTACCCTTCACCCCTCACTCCTCACCCCTCACCCCTCACCCCTCACCCCTTACCCCTCACTCCTCACCCCTCACCCCTCACCCCACACCCCTCACTCCTCACCCCTCACCCCTCACTCCTCACCCCTCACCCCTCACCCCTCACCCCTTACCCCTCACTCCTCACCCCTCACTCCTCACCCCTCACCCCTCACCCCACACCCCTCACCCCTCACCCCTCACCCCTCACTCCTCACCCCTCACCCCTCACCCCTCACCCCACACCCCTCAATCCTCACCCCTCACCCCTCACCTCTCACTCCTCACCCCTCACCCCTCACCCCACACCCCTCACCCAACACCCCTCACTCCTCACCCCACAACCCTCACCCTACACCCCTCAGCCTCACCCCACACCCCTCACCCCTCACTCCTCACTCTCACCCCTCACCCCACACCCTTCACCCCTCACCCCTCACCCCACACCCCTCACCCCTCACTCCTCACCCATCACCCCTCACCCCTCACCCCTCACTCCTCACCCCTCACCTCTCACTCCTCATCCCACACCCCTCACCCCTCACCCCTCATTCCTCACCCCTCACCCTCACCCCACACCCCTCACCCCTCACCCCTCACCCCTCACCCCACCCCTTCCCCCTCTTTGATACTGATTCTTGAGTCAATGGCAGATCATTTTTACAGTCTTATTTATTTCACCCAACAGAATGTCCAGGAGAACCAGGCGACCATCCCAAGGTACTACTCGGACCCGATAGAACGGGAGAGAGTGAGGAGGCTGGAACGACTTAGAGAGGGTTAGTACATTGTAGCAATAAGGGGGGAGGGGACAATAATTTGCAACAGTGGGAAGGGGTATGACAGATCTGTAGCTCTAGGGGAGGGTAAGGAATTTGTAACAGTATAAGGGAGAGTGGAAATGGGTGACACATTACCAAAGAACTCGCTCAAGGAGCCTCTGGTATACGACATACAAAGTGACTCTGCTATTGTCCTTTCTATTTTATAAATAGAACTTATCGAGGATCCAGTGGCAGAAGAGCGAGCAAGGAGAGAAAGGCAGAGACAATTGTGGACTGCTAACGAGGAAAAAAATCTTTGCACCGCGTAAGTAACCGAGTGCATTACCTCGTCTCTCAAAATCTCTTTTCTAGAAACCGTGTTCCTTTAGGTCAGCACTAATTTGCTCTTTGCTGAACTAAATGCGCGGGAACTGGGAACATGGTTAACTTCTGCGTTCATACAATCGCGCACTTGAAAAATTAAAGCTGAAGTCAGCCAATCAAAGATAGCGATAAATTGTCCAACGGAAGTATGATTTCAGAGATGTAAAGTGAAAACAGTGAAAAATCTTTTTTATATATATCTCCACAGGGTTGTGCAGAAAAGGCATGATTTTGGCAAAGCATCTAAGAAGATGAAAGGAAAGGTAAAGAAGTAATAACGTTTCACACATACACTTCAACTTATGTATATTCCCACTATCTAGAACACCGGTTATCTTGATTTTCCGGCTATCTCGAACAAGTTTTATTTTCCTTGTGTGTTGGAGATAGCGGAAGTTTATTGCATTTTTTAAAGGGGGTTTGATGTTAGGATCCAAGGAAGTTAGCCATTCAGGACTTTCAGATTTTAGAAGGGGACTCTGGTGCTCTAGATATCTTTGAGTAACATGTATATGCCTCAGTCCTTTAACCAAACTGCAATAAAAGAATGCTACTTTTAACTTTGTTGCGCTACTAATATGTCTCACGTACTATCTGCACTGTTCTTTTTTCAGACTCGCGATGATTGTGTTGAGCATTGGTACTCGTACAAGAAGGATGAAGAGCACATCAAGGTAGGATACATGCACTTCAGACGAATATCTAAAAATTGGTGCAGACAAATTGCTCTTGGAGCAAGGGAAGTCGGGGGCGAGGGGGGTGGGTGGGCTGGCTGCTACTCCGTTATAAAAATAAACAATCACATAGGTTCCGGCCTTAAAAGGAATTAGTTTTCGAACGTCCATACTCTGATAATGACACTTAAATTCATTATACCGTGTTGAACAATTTGGTCTGAAATAGGTTTTAATTTGCATACTGCTCTGAAATAGGATATAAAATTTTATTAACTTGGTCTGAAAACAGAGAAACGTTTAGGGTATGGATCTCAAATAGGGCATGAAAAATAATACTGTTTGGTCTAGAATAGGAGAGGGGTTTTAAGATCTTATTCGCACAACCCTAGGTGAAATTTCAAGTTCCCAAGGGTATTTGTCGCCTTTCCTTCTTTTCCAACAATTTGAGCTTCAAAGCAGATGCAACTTTGCTTGTGTGACTCCATTTAAGGGCGGTTTCCTTAGAAATTCAGTTTTTTTCTCTTCAACAGGGTTGCCCTTGCTGCACTGAGAAGAGGGATAAGAAACTGAAACGAAAGAGAAAGCTTGCTTCGGCTCAAGCTACTGCGGGCGCTACGCCTGTTGAGCAAAAAGAAGAAGTTATTGAAGATGGCGCCTCACCTGCCAAAAGATCCCGGGTTGGAAGGACCATCTTGGTCCCTCGGCGGTTCAGAGATGAACCCGAGGGACGACAGCACTAAGGGCCCATTTGGGGGCTTACTTGGGAGGGGGGGTTTACGAAGAATGGACAGAAAAATATCGGTGAGTAGACGTTTAGAACAACTATTTTTGTTTTCTATTGCTATTTTAGAAAGTTGGTCATAACTGAACGACAGGCAGTTCGTTGTTGGTCTGATGCAGCTCTCTCATGACAAATTTCATATACGACCATGAACCTAATTTTCGCGAAGAAATGGTCCTGACTTTAGGTCTTGCTCCTCGCGTATTTCGTAATTCACTCGACAAGATGGCGCCAACACCCTACAACTAAGTGTCCTGCGAATCAAACAAGAAATTCCTCTTCGGTTACATCACTGTTACAATCGATATGTATACTTATAGTGACCGTTTTATTTTATACTCTGCGGGAACTGGAGACTGGAGAAAGTTGCTCGGCCGTAATGACATGGAATACGAAATTGGATTTATCAACTGAGTTGATAAGGTAGATTGGCCACCGTAAAGAGATTTAAAGCTACTTTAGGGTGGTCAATCTACCTTATCAACTCAGTTGATAAATCCAAAATTTTGTGTTACACGTCCCCACCGACGCAGCACCACAGTTTCTTTAGAAACCTAACCCCCTTGTTCGTAATGACATGGAGTCAACGGAATTCCCCAAAATTTAGCGGGAGGCCTGGTAACCGGTATTTCTCTATTTGCGCCCTTGACAGAAAAACGAGTTGTAGTTTTTAAGTTTGTGTCAAAGTGCCTGTTAGTTTTTGCACCTTTTAGATTTCAAAGTGCCACGAAAAGCCCTTACTTGTACCTTAAAATTAAACATTTACCACCTGACCTACCTATTTGAGAGGTCCATCAATCGATCGTCCATTCAAAAAGTGGCGTCTTAGAGCGCATGTTAACGTGCTTTGTTGCAAGTGTAAGCTTACTTAAGCCAGCTTTTGTCCGCTTTAGTCTCCTAAACTTATTGTATTGTGTACCCTGTTTTATAAGACAGAGGATCAATCTTGAGCACCATATCCAAAGCTGAAACAGTTGTATTAGTGTTTACTTGCTGCCGATTGTGAAATAATTATTATAATTTTTGCCTTTTTTGCACCCCGCTTAGACTGCCAAGTTCCTCACAAGGATTGCATTGTCTGCCTAGCATACCAAAAAGTTTATGGCAGAGGCTTTCTCAAGCATCAGTTTGGCCATGGACCGCACAGAAGAACAACCTCAATGCCAGCATACACCAGCTTCGCATCTGAACCTCCAAGGGTTCGCGCCCGTTTACCTGAAGTTGACCTGAATGAGTCAAGAGCTATATAGACTTTTAATTAGATTTTTGAGTGAGTCAAAAGTCTAACCAGAGATCAGTGACGTTTAAAAAATTTGGATTATTGATACCATAATATGTAATGAGGGGCAAGTTTAAAAATTTAATTTTCTTCTTGTCTAACGTAGTTGATGCTTGTATGTAAAAAAAATTGGTTCCATTTTAATTAATTGAGCATGGAAGTTTTGCAGATGAATGGTGTTACTCATTATATTTAGACAGTGGTTTAGTATTTATGAAAGGTTAAATAAACCTTGACAAAAAGCGTGGCAAGGTGTTGTCCTTTGTATCAGTTTTCCCAGTGCCCTTGATGTTTCCCCGAGGGGCACTTCCAAAAGTGGGCTATAAGGGGAGGCTCCGCCCAAAAGCGGTGCCTTTTTTGAGCTTGCAGTATATCAAGGGGTAGGGAACTTTCAGTTTGGTTGTAGTATGTTAAAGGGTCACCAAAATATTTCTTAATATGAAAGAGGTGGCAGCTAATTCTAAGTACCAAAACTTAGTCTTCGAGAATTTTGGCAGAAATCGCAACGCAAAAATATACCAACGTTTCGGAGCCCTCGAGTGACTAGGATCTAGCAGGGATCTACCGCTTTCGAGTTATTATTTTAGGAATAACAGTGGTCTGCTATAGGTACATAAAAGGGGTACCATTTCCGTAAAGATTGATATATTAAAGGGTAAAGGTTTGAACCTCGAGGAGGAGCTTCCCTGTTCGAAACTTTGATAAGTACTCACCAGGGGTTTCTTTATCTCTGTTGAACCTCTGTTAACCCTCCGGAAGGCGCACGCAACCCATAAGGCCCTGGACAAAGGAATACAACATTTCCTGCTAGTCTGCTATCGTTGGTGAGCTCATGTTGTTGGATAATGACAGTTTGTTGGAGAAGCTGCCTCTGGTTAAAGCTGATGAGAACGATGAAGCAGGCCCACTGCCTGTCAAAGTACACATTGATGCCACCGCTTTGTGATGAGTATTATTAAGGCTGGTGGACTTTAATTATTACTCTCCAAGGGCACATAACTGTTGACATACATGTAAAGCAGGGTGTTCATGAATAATTTAATACCTGTAAGGAAGTGGGAAGCACGATGCATAGCAGTTAAGGGTTTCTTTTGTAAATAAATTTGCACAATATTGAATAAACTCGACAAGGGCAGGTCTCAAAGTAGCTAAGGGGCTTAGCATTTGTGAGGACTGGCTGTCTAGCCAGTCAGTTTGTAGATGGAATATGCCAATTTGATGGATTGGATAAGCTGTCCTTAAAAATAGAGCATGCGCACACTATTCACAGAAGTTGCCATTCTCTGGTGAACAGACAGAGACTACTCTTTCTAATTGGCTGGATAGTTCTGACAAATGTCAAGTCCCTTAAAAGCGGATGTGTGGCTTATTTCTTAAAAGTAAGGGTAACATGAGGTAATTTGAATTAGGATTGGTACACATACATTTAGATTGATTTTATAATAATCTGCGAACACAGCAATAGTCGATGCCCACAAGAGGGAAATAAACATACGTAAGTAAGATCAGAGGAGTGAAAATTGTACCACTCCACAATTTCTGTTTCACAAGTTCAGTAAAATCATTGGTAGTTACTATTCATTGTGGTCTATATTTTTCCTGAATTTTCATTAGCCCTGCAGTTACAACAACTATTTCTATTTATAAAATAAGTTATTGGTGATAATTGTTATGAGTGTTTTTAATTTAATTTATAATTGACTAAAGCAACTATTTTATTGTAGCAACAAATTTGCATTTTTCGTACTTTTTTGGCAAATCAGAAAAATTAGTTGCCACAGTAATTTGTAGCTACAGAAGTTACTTATTTTCTAAGTTGCACTAGAAAGACCCGTTTTCAAACTGGCTGGCACGGTATAGATCACTTTTTAAACCCGCTATCGCTATGGTGACCGCAGGTTTATAAATTGGGCTGGTTTTTTTGGTCACTTGCCTTAGAGATCCGGTTTTGTCTCGGCCTACACAGTCTTCATAAACTTCCGGTTTCTCTTGACATACCTCATGCTTCCGGTTCCGGTTATGACGTCACACAGGCTTAACGTCACGATTACGTAACGCAAGTTAAACAAAACTGAAGAGTGTCACATCGCACTAACAACGTTACTTGTTGCATGCCATTGTTCCATACTTATTAAACACAAACAAACCTCTGTTAATTAACCTTGGTAGCGCTCTGGGTAGCGGTTCGTGTCTTACATATAACGCATGCGCAACAAGGGTATTACTACTGGAATTCTACGCTCATTACTAAGGCGACCGACAAACTGCTGTTAACTTTGTGATAGCAGTTTAGTTAGCGTATCTTACATACAACGCATGTGCAACTAAGTTCGACTCCATGCTTGATAATACATGACCAACTTTGCCTAAAACAAAATATGAATAAATATTTCACAGCGTGATCAATCAGACTCAGACCCTTACACAATGAATATTTCACCGCTTTCTAACAGCGGAATCGTTATATCATAAAGATGAGAAAGCACCACTAGTTTCTGGCGCCAATTCTCGCACATATTAAGTTTGTTTCGTTTTACCATTTTTCGTTTCCATACCTACTGTTCATTTTTAGAATAGGTCGTTTCGATTTTCAATTTGACAAAATTGTTACGAATTCCGAGTCAACTTTGTTTCAGTGAACGTTTCAATGCTTTATAGCGGGAAAATTTTCATATCACAAAGAAAAGAACGAGCTCCGCCAATTTCGCCAGTTCTCACAGCATGTTTAGTTGTTTCGTATTACCTTTTTGCATTTCCAAAGTTAATTGTTTGGTTTTAGAAAAGAACTTTTCGATTTTTAATTTGTCTAAATCGTTACGAATTCAGAGTCAAGGAAAGACTATTAAACGAGGTGAGCACTAAAAACAACAGCACTGAGCGCTAAAGTTGATCTGGTGTATGCACGAGGACAAATTTACAAAAATGCCTTGGAAGTGAAAGGCAAGTTTCGGTTTCATACCGCGAAGGAAGTTTTAGATCTTTGGACCAGAATTTGAGCAGACAGGGTTCAAAAACCACCGTTCATGGCTTAAAATGGCAGTTTTTCAGCGAAAGACTCGCCGTCAGTGGGTTAATGGTGTAGACAAAACACAAATCACCCAATTTCAGTTAAAACATTGAATTCCTGACTAGTAATGTACGCTCACTAGGCCAACTTTACCTCGTTTTGATGTGACCGAAACCGGAAATGACGTCATGAGAACCGTTGGGCCGTCACCGGAACCGGAAGTCACATGACCGGAACCGGAAGTGACCGGAAATGTGAAGGTCACGTGATTTGGGATGGAAAACCGCTGACCAGTGATAGAAAAGGGATTGCGGGCTCAGGATGGGGAAAAACCGCAGAGGAGTGCGGGCTCAAAGTCCAAAGTCCAATTTTGGCATCGGGGGAGGTCCATTGACTGAAAACAAAGAAAAGACGCCCTGTTGGAAAACAAAAAATAATTTATTCCGGCGTCCTTCAACAGAGTGACAATCCTGAGTGTTCCTTTTAATGAATGTTCTTTTTAGAGATCTCACCGTGTAAAGACAAGAAGAAAGTCCTTGACCAGTGTCTCACAGGTAACCGTAGGGATAAGTTTTGAAGGTCGCAGCGTCCACGACTCTCTTATCGTACACGAGCTGGTAACGTTTCTTGTCCGGAAACGTGAATAGCTGATAGGTTTTAGGATCCCGCACGATCTGATACGTTTTGTTGACTTCGGTTTGGCGCGGTTTCTGGAGTGGCTTCTGGATTTCATCGAGGACGTTCTGGCGCATGACATCATAATTCAACTGGGTTTTTCCTTCGCTGTTGAGGCGAAAACCTCTCACTTTGCATTCTACGTGCCCCTTCTTGGTTTTATAGCCATAATTCTTGGGTCCGCCTGACACAAATTCCACAATGAAATCGCCGTCGTCCAATTCAGTTGTAAAGTCACCGAGGTAATCCCCCACGACCGGACTGGGTTGGTCAGGTTCCTCTAAGTAGATGACCGAGTCGGTGTCGTAGTAGAGGACACGTTCTCCCAGTAACTCTAAGGCTTCATACAGCTTGAGACGGGCCCAACAGGTGGTGAAACAGGCCACGAAGATGTTCAGGTTGGGGGACACGGGGATGTCTTCCTTTTGGTACTGGTAGAGTACCTCCACCATTTGGTCATTCATAATGGAGACATGACGTACGTCCAAGGTATCCGTATCCAAAAAACGATGAAAGGCTTTGGGGTCATCAAATTCTTGGACTTGGGTTTTGTTGAGCCGTTGTCCAAACTTGCCCCACATAGAATTGAGCATCGTTTTGGCTAGGGTTCTTAACCCTGGATTCTTCTCAATTTTGTGGTACTCCAGCTGGATGCCCTCTCTTTTGTAATAATCCTGGATGTATGCTTGTTTTTGTTCCTCTGTTTCTACCCCGGCGGGCCACCCACTGGCTTCTTGCTTGATTTTCAACCAGGTGTTGACGTAGTCTGCGAAGAGGCCTTCACAGGTTTCTTTAAAATGCCAGACTTCGTAGATGTACTGGACTTCGTATCCTAAGTCCACCGCCTTAGACAATTCCGGGCTGCACCATGTCCCGGTCAGGACGCGTTGCTCGTCGGTGTGGTTGCATTTGGCTGTTCTTTCCCAGGGACGTTTGGGCATTTCTTCTTTCACACAACTGGCACAGAGTGGAAACAGGAGTTTTCCCTCTTGGCGGTAAGGCAGGACGGGATGGTAGAGGTCACGTGGAGGCAGGACTTTGCATTGAATCAGGCCGAAGTAGGGACGGATGTCCGTGTGACCTGGATGTGAGAAGAAGGTAGGATGACCTTTGGGGTAGACGCACGTCTTGTTGACCCAAGGGTACAAGGAGGTAACATCGATGTAATGGATCTTTTGACTGGATGTGACATGGTGGTACAGTTTCACGGCATTGGTACGACCTCCACAGAAAGCGTCGCGGGGATTCAGTGGTTCTGTGAATTGAAGGTGTGCCACAAACGTACGGATGTCTGGGGAGGTGTCTTTGAGGTGGGTCCAATCACATTCCCACATTTCCACGACCGTGTACCCTTGCTCTCTAAGTTGTTGGATCTTTTGTTGCGTGGTCTCGTAGACATCTTGCATGGTCCGATCATAGTGACGCACATGTGTTTCGTGACGGTTGGGATAATGGCGGGGACATCCATGCCAGAAACAGCCGTGAAATTCGTAGACAGTGTTTGTAGTGACATCGAAACCGTCCACATGAAAGTGGGTGCCAGGGATGCGATACTCGCCGGCATTGCCGGCATGTTCAATATTGTGGACCTGTTGTTGTTGTTGGCACCAGGTTAACCATTCCAGGGCTACGTTGGAGTGATTGATGCGATTCTTCCAACCACGGACGGGTTCACTGGCAATACTGTTAGGGATCATGCGGTTCATGCGTAAATCCCTGTTGCAGGCGGAAGCAATGGTGATTTGGTCAAAGGGGTTGAAACCCGCTTGAGCTTCAAACAACCGTTTGAAGGTCAGACATCCTTGTTTCAAGAGACGCACATCTGATTCACAGTACTCAACCAATTCTTTTTGGAAATAAAAGACCACCTCCTTCTCGCGTTGCTCTTGATGCCACTTTTCCAAGGCTTGCCTGCCTTCGGGAGACATGGTTTCAGGCATGTAGTAATCGAGGGCTGGGACGATGTCCACGTAGTTTTGATGCTCGGGGATATTGAACTTGTGTGGGAAGTAGCCTTTTTTCAATTCCGTTAATCCAAAGGTTTTGGGAAAGGCGGACAGTGGCATCTGGAAGAAACTGAGAGAATCGATGAATCGGATGCGATCGTGTTTGACTTCCAAGAGTTTACACCCGTTCCGGAGCTGTTCGACGATCCGGTTGTCACTATGGTATTGATGAACCACAAAGTACCCATCGTATCCTTGGAAATTATGAGCTAAGACATTGACTTGTCGGGTGTCATTGAGTGTTAAGGTATCCAGCCATTCGAGAAAATCTCGGGTACAATATTCGCCTGGGAAACGAATAGGTTGATCGTCGTCTTCGGTTTCGGCCACGATGAGATTAGCAATGTGTTGTTCGTGGGGTTGCATGGCTTCAATATCAAAAAACACCTGCAAGGGGGGCAGGTCGTCCACATCTTCCTCCTCCTCCGGTGCGGTTTGAAGCTCTGCGGCCGCTCCTCGTTTGGTGCGAGGACCTCCTTGACGTTTCCTCTTCCTCTTCTTTTCTTGAGGCTTTGGGGGTCTTTGAATGAAACAAAGATTGGTTTCACCGTGCACGTACTCATGGCAAGAAGGGCAGTCCACGTACCAGCATTGGTGCCTTTGAATCTTTTCTAATCCAACGTTCTGTTTACGACAGTTAGGACAGCGACGGCGTTGAAAACAGATGGTGGACTGGTCACCGGTTTGCCAGCCTTGTCCTTGACGAGATGTGCTTGGAAACAAGTCTCTCCGAAAAAGTCCCGATAACAAGTGTGGCAACGTCGTGTGGCTTTCAGCCCTCGAGGGTAAGCATGAAGGAAATCAGGGCACTCTTTTTGGCAACAGGCCCGGCAATGGTCTTTTCGTTTGGTGCACCGATGTCGTCCCTCATGGTCATAGGGTTTCCAACAGTAGGCACATACATAACTGGACCCGAAAAATCCCGGTAAACTAGTAAGGACATCGTAATGGTCATGGTCGTGGAGCAAAATCAATTGTTTGTCTTGGGTCTCTCCAAAGGTGGTGATATGAAAAGACCGGTGAGCATCCACCAGGATCATCTGGTAATTGGCAAGGGACGGGGCCGCACTGAAGGCCGTCAAGGCATCGTAGCTGCAAGGACCGAAGGGCACGTTGGCTTCGTGATGGAGCGAGAGAGCCAATTCTTTTTGGAGTTTCCCTCCTTGTCGAATCGACGCCCATTTCGAGTGTTGGTCCACTCTGGCTTTGGCAACGACGAGGGCCCGAGCACAACAGAGTTCATCGTCATTTTGGATGCGGATGACTGAGCGGGAATTCTTTGTTATTGTTTGAAGTGGGGCATGGCCCGGTTTGTTCTGGCGTCGTCTACCGGTTCCCTGAGGGGCATGATGGACTTGGGTGATAGACAATTGAAACGAATCGTCCATTTCAAATTGTTCATTGCTGTTGAGGGCTTGGGCCAACCGATTGAAGAGGGCATCCATACGTTCACCTCCTTCACGCCATTCACCAGCACGTAATCCCCAGCCCTGAAAGTTGTTGTGTAATTGATTGGAACCAATGGTGAAGTAGAGGCGATCTTGATCGTGGAGGTCGGGAGTGGTGGCTAACACTTGATTCACCGCTCGACGTAAGCCATCTTGAAGGGCTTCTGTGATGTTCTCATTGGGAATAAAGTTCCCCCTTTGGCGTAAACGGGTATTGAAATGACGTTCACGAACACCCATTCGACTACTCTTACGATCGACATAATTGTCCAACTCAGGCGCCCTCCGCACCAGCATCCATACCTCCACCACTTTGTTCAAGGAGGTTGGTTTGAAACGCATGTTGCCGTTCGAAGCGATCCAAGACGTCGTTACAGACTTCATCCTCGTCACGGCAAGCCATCTCTTCCGGGCATAACAAATCAGAGGAATTGGCTGGCGTCTCTTCTTCTTCAGACATCTCCAGGCCAAGCAAAGTCAAGATTTCATGGTGGGCGAGGCCACTGGGCCCCGCCTCCTCGTCGTCTTGGCGAGAGATCATGATCAGATGAACTCACTGGCGGTCGGGGCTCGTTTTTTATAGAGAAACAAAGGTCACGTGGGAGAAGGGCATGAACCAATCACCAACCAGGGCACAGGGTGCCCCTGGGAGGGGTGGGAAGGGGGAGGGGGGTCCCTAGATGTACCATCAGGCTTTGAGGGGAAGGATCCCAGAGACTATAAAACAGATCGAACCTCGGGGTGAGTCATCTCAACATGGCCTCTTGTCAGAGAAACTTTTGGAAAAATTCGAAGAATTCCAAGTGGAACAAATTTTAACGGAAATCAAGACGGAGTGGGTGCTTGACCCAGGAGTCGGTGAGTTTGGGGAGCTGTTGGAGGAGGAGAGAAAGAGACGGAGACGAGCAGCCCAGGCGGCCCAGGCAGCACGAGCCACCTACGTACGTCAGCATTGGACCCCCGGTTGTTACCCTCAGTTGACAACAGACTGGTTTATAGAGGGCCTTGATTTCTGTTGTCCCTATTGGAAATACGAATTCAAGCGCCCTCTCACGCCCCCACCAGCACCGCCACCATCTCCTGATGCCTCGCGAAAAAGAAGGTTGCCATTGCACCTGCCACCGCACGACCACCACCACCACGACGTACCCAGCAAACGAGGACGACGATGACTCCCACGACGACGACATTGACTTGGACGACGACGACGAAGTCGCAGAGATCCTAGCCAAAGAAGAGCGACGACAGGCGCTGCGACGGGCTACCAAGGCCAGGTACCGGGCCAGGCATCCCGAGCGAGTGGCCGCCGAGAAACGACGCTATCGGGCAAGACATCCCGAGAAAGTGGCTGCTGAGAAACAGCGCTATCGGGAGAGGTATCGGGCGAAAGCTCGTGAGGCCAACAAACGGTACTATGCCAAGCATCGGGAAGAGCGGAGGGCGTATTTTAAACAACGTGACCAAACGGAACACCGACGGGAGTGGATGGCGCAATATCGTGTGAAACGGCGAAAGACCTTAGCAGAGAGACGGAGAACGCTAGAGAAAATGAAATCATTGGGCCCCCTGAAATTGACCATCGAATTGGAGGACTGTATGAAACCTATTCCCGTTGAAACCTATTTGGATACATTTTGTCAACCCCTTGAGGTTGAACCTCAGCCTTCATTTTGTGAACTTTTGGATGACTCTTATACTCTGACGGATCTGGATTTGGGGGAGCGTCGACCCGTGGATCCCCCTGTATGGGAGCAATGGCTCAATACTTTATTGGACGACCTTTCAACGGACAGTGACTTGTCGTCGAACGACCTTTCAATGGACAGTGACTTGTCGTCGTCTTCTTCTTTCTGTGACTTGTCGCTTGAGGAATGGATTGAATGTCAGACGGATCCTTCTTTTGATTTGGACGATTTTGTCAGTTAACCCTCGTCTTAGTATTTGGCGGAACATTCAATCGTCTCAGTATTTGGCAGAACATTCAATCGTCTCAGTATTTGGCAGAACATTCAATCGTCTCAGTATTTGGCAGAACATTCAATCGTCTCAGTATTTGGCAGAACATTTAATCGTCTCAGTATTTGGCAGAACATTCAATCGTCTCAGTATTTGGCAGAACATTGTATCATTGTGGTAGAACTTTTGAATCGTGTGTTGGATGTGACAACTCATGAACAAATGAGACAGTGACATTTTCATGTTTTTATTTTACTCAACATGTAAACACTCGGTGTGTTATTAAATTTACAATTTTAAACGTTTCTTGGCTTGCATGATTTTTTTGACCACCCGTTCCGTCTTGGTTTTCTTGCCGGGTAACAAATCAATGGCTTGGATCATCTTAGTATCGGCTTTCCATTTATCTTGCAAATTCTTGGCACGGCTGTAATCAATGTCGTGTTGTTTAGCAATCTGGTCCAAGCGATTGATCCCGGGATCCCCCCGTTTCAGACGTTTGGCCAAATGCGTGCCAGGGCCCATGTACTGATAGCCAGGCCAATGAAATTCTTTGCCGGTTTATCGATCCATTTTTGCACATCCAATGCCCCTCCTCGTTGGGTGCGTTTGATACCCCGTCGTCTCTGGGAGGCCCGTTTTCTCTTGGTGGGCATCTTTTTAGTCACTGTCGTAATCCAATCGACGTCGTAACTTTTTGCCTTTGGCCCAATCTTCCCACCCGGGTAAGGGTTTTAATCGTTCCACTTCACGCGCGGGTCCTTTGCCTTTGCCTTTGCCTTTGCCTTTGCCTTTGCCCCAGGAACTCTCGGCTAACTTTTTTTCCAAGGTCTTGCGACGTTCTCGAATGGCTTCTAAACGACGACTTATATCGTCTCCTCGACTGGTGGAGGGGCTCCCTTTCTTGACAATGGGAATTTTACTGGTGGTGGCCGCTGCTTTGCCTTTCTTGGTTGTAGGGGTAATGGGAGGTTTGGGGGTGGACGGGCTGCCTTTTATCATGCGCTTCAACCATTGCTCCACGGGTCCCCTCACCAAATCCCCGGCCTCTTCCTCTTTGCCGCCTGGGGGTGCACCCGGTGCCCCCACACCCACGCCTCCCGGAAATTGACGGATGCGTTTGGTTAACTTGGTTAATTCTTGACTCAAGGGTTTGGTTTGAGCATTGACCAGGGCCGGGGGCAATTGGGGATTGGCTAACAAGACATGTTTTTTGGCGGCTAACGTGGCGGCTTTGTTCAACAAGGCATTTTCGGTGAGTTCGCCTTTGTAATATTGAATGAGTTGCTCCAAGTCCTGGTGGGGAATCATGTACACCTCGTTCATGGTTGACTACAGTCGGAGCAAAGTTCTCCTTCTTCCAACCCACGACAGCTTTCACAAAGACGGGACTTTAAGATGTGCCTGTACTCTCGATACAACAGGTGATATTTATGCTTCCAATAAGAACATTCGTCTTTCCACTTGTCGGTGGCACGATTGGCGTCTTGTAACACCCACGTGGGGAGTGTTAACGAACACATTGACATAACACGCGATGAAGCCCTTGAAACCCGCGTCCTTTTTGTTGGACCAACCACTGACGACGTTTTTTGACGGAATGTCGACGACGTCCCAAGTCGCGTAGCACCTTTTTATAGGGGCGAAGCTTGGCTAGGATGGGTGGGGTCACAGGAATCTTGTTTTTCACTAAGTTTAAGACCAGTTCACTCACGCCATTGATTTGATCGGCATTGGCATGTTGTAACAACTCTTGACGTTTGGAACGATTGGCTTCTTGTAACATGGACCGTAAAAACGGTAATTGACGTCGAAGACGTTGCATCTTAGCGATGGCGACGACGATACCGTTGGTTGGCTTTTTGGATCGTGCGTTTTATACGTTTATCCGTTTCCAGCGCGACGGCTTTCCCCAACCCCGCCATGGCTGGGACCAACAAGTTCAAAAAACTGCCTCGTTGACGACGTCGTCGTCGTCGTGGTCTTCTCCTCCTCACCATGGACGGTGCATCAACACACGCTGAAGAGCTTTGTTTTGTTTGATCACGTCCCGCGTCTCTTTATAGCCTTGACGGGTATTGCGTTTGAAATCTTGCCACCAACCCCCACCTCGTTGTCGTTGTCGGTAATGTTGTACATTGTCGGTAATGCCTTTCAAGGCTTGAGCGCCTAATTTGCCTAAAGCGATGCCAAACCCAGGCGCTGGGCCTGATAGAAACATACTCATGCCATGCGCTATTTTATCCACCAAACGGGGTTTGCGACGAATCAAAGCCCCTCCTCCTTGACGTCGTTTCGTTCTTCTTTTTCTGCGTCGTCGACGTTGGACGGCCATGGTTCTAAGAGTGTGGGGCTGGTAGGGAGCGGCTTTTTATCTGTCCAATACCCTTTGGGTCTCAAGGGAGGAGGACACCCGTCCACATAGCATGGGGCTTCCACGGGTTGGTAGACAAAGTGACGATGGTAATCTTGCACACATCGTTTGGGTAACGGAGGGGTGAAATCCACAATGGTATCATCCAAGGTTTGCATCTTGATCAAAAACCTTTCCAGGTCCTCCAAGGGAACCCCACGCACATGGGTTTTCAATTCGGTCAAGGCTTTGGCATAGGAGGTAAACGCAAACCGACTCATGGCCACTTTAAATCGGTATTGTTTAAAATCGTTCCATCCTTAATTTGACCACGGTGCCCACCGCCGCCAAACACGCCACCAACGTACTGTTGTCCAAGATGGGACCTGCAATCATGCCCGCGGCCATCAGGAGTAAAGCCATGCCATTGAAGAAGGCATTGACACACTTGAAATGATTCAACATTTTGCGATAACACCACCATTGTTGGTGGTAAAAGGCATACAAGGAATCCATGCGTTGTAACAATTCTGGGGGGAATTGAATGCCATGATGTTTCGAGCCATTCAATAACGACACGACGGTTTGACTCATCACGGCGAAACCCGGGACGAAGAGGTTTGCACACTGGGGGCTCCTCCCTGTTTATAACTGGTCACGATGCTATTGGTCATGGTGACATTGGCAATTTCCCGTCCTTGTGCCAATTGTTCTTGATCTTGTAACATCATCCGTAAACGTCGTTGTAAATCCGCTTGACGCAAGGTACGAGGTGGTGGACTCCCAGACGTCCAAGACCCTCGAGGGGTGGCTGGATTGGAGGCAGGTGTCAAAGGTGAAACGGGGGTTCGTCGTCGTCGTCCACGTCGTCCACCACCCCCACCACCATGACGGCCACTACTACCACCACCACCACCACCACCAGCACCACCAGCACCCCCAGCACCACCACCACCACCACCACCACCACCACCACCACCACTACCACGTCCACCACCACGTCCACCACCTCTACACATAATCCTGGGACCACGACGTCCTCCACCATCACCATCACCCCCGGCACCCGCCGCTGTCAATAATCGGGCACTCCCCTGGCTAAGTGGGGTTCGAGCACCGGACGACAAGCGTGCGCTTCCCCAACTAAGTGGAGTTGCCGGGGAAGACTCCGGGGTGGTGTGTATGCTACGGAATGATTGACTTCCTGGACTTCCTACCCCTGCGGGGGAAGAGGCCTGTACAGGCCATGCTAGGGTTGGGAGGTCAGGGAGCGATTCCACATATCTGGCGAGGGCATCATAATCACCAGCATCCTCTATTTGATCAAAGGCTTGGTCAATCAAGTCTCGGTCCCCCGTATCCAAAATTTCTTGGATGGTCCCTGGGGACACTTGATTGGTCGCGGTCGCCCCAACGCCGGCGGAGGACACGGTATCGTACGCTTGCGGAGGTTGACGGTCATCATCGGCCATGCTCGCTCTCTTTTTCCTGTTCAAAACGGGTGTCGTCCCTTTATAGACGTTTTTGATAGGTGCGAGTCCATCCTTCGTCTTTTTAGCGGTGACTCAACAAACGTTGTTGATCGGACGACGCTGGGTGTAAATCCAACATCAAATAGCCATAAGGACGCGTGGTGGCCTGATGAAACGTCTCCAACGTGTCTTTCCAGCTGGTAGGAAAGGATTGCAGCAACACGTTGCGTACCCCTAATTGATCCCGAGGGTTCTTGAACGCCACAATGTAATGGGCATTGCGGGATATACTTTTGGCATATCGGCCCACGGGAAACATGTCTTGGCATAAGTACAGGACCGTTACCCCTTGATGATGCGAATGTTTGGTGAATAAATCCAACACGCGTTTATCGTGACTCCCTTCGTCCATTAAATCATCCAAGACGAGGACCCCATGTCCTTGAGGAAACCATTGCACCAAGGCGTCATGATCGGGAATCCCTTCGTGAAACACCACCCCTTGATCTTGCATGCCTCGAAATCGATCTTGCCAGGCCCCATAACAATAATGCAGTTGAGTCGGTGGGGTTTCAAACAAATCTGGGTTCTCTAACAAGAGTTTTTCCGTAAACACGGTTTTGCCACATCCCGAGGGCCCCACCACCAAAATACTGGACGGGGTATGAAAACGAAACGGTTTACCCGTTTGGATGATGAGGACTAATACCCATGAAAAAAGGCACCTTTTTATTGGAGTCGGTGGGACTCGAACCCACGCACGACCCCCAATACCTATTTTTCAGGGATCCAAGGCTCTACCGACTGAGCTACGACTCCGTTGGGATAGGAGACAATAAAAAACAATGGGTTTTTCCAACATGTTTTATTTTAACCATTACATTGATGATACGGGTGACAACAGACTTGGTACCATCTCGCTTCTTGGCCTACAATCAATTGTTGAAGGCGTTGACCGGCGTGATGGTCATTGCTTACGTAATCATGATCAGAAAAGTCATTTAAAAACGCTTGCATGGTCCGTCCACGGGCTTTGGCTTTCAAGTACAACAAGGCGTAATCGCCACAACTCTTGCTTGAGATGGCTTGTAGGGACTTGCCATTGGCCCCCACATACTTCAAATGTTCGACAAGCCAATCTCGTAACGGGGTGGCTTGCACGTACGTGTCCAACGGCAAGGCTTAACTGTCGAGGACTTCACACACGTTTCCATCCGTCCAGACCGCCAACCAATGTTGTCCAGGTTGATCGTGGGGATCGGTGTTGACAATGTACCCTTGTGGTTGGGTCTTGACAGGACTCTTGGGTAAACGATCACAGGCCACCGTCCCGTAAAACACCGATTTCAAGACAGGGTCGTCGCGGGCTAAATAATCCAATTGCACATTATTCAAGGCCACGTGTTCCATCAGTGTTGGTAAATGTTATACAACACGGCTCCGTTCTGGTCAATCTCCAGCAAGTTCTCAAATTCCCCATACACGAGTACGGTTATATTGGTACCGGGGGCGGCTCCAAATTCCAAGACGAGTTGTAAATCCCCGGTTTGCTTGGGGTTGAGGGTTTGACTGTCCGCACAACCATTGGCTACATTGTCAAACATGAACAAGGTACAATTTTTAGCTTGGCCCCAATCCAGCAGTTCCACCATATTGCCTTTCTTTTTACACCAAGCGCCACTGGCTTGCAGAAAACGGAAGTACCCCAGGTTATCTCGAGTGCCATTGTTGCGCACCAAGTGCAGGGTTTCATAAGGGTATTCTTCTCCTTTGACAATCTGTTTCACGGAGGTCAGACCAAATTTCTGGAAGCAGAAGGGATCTCGGGTCACATCTCCATTGAAGGCGCGGCTGTCCAACAACCCCACAATTAATCGGTCAGGTATTCTGTTTTGAAACAGGTCATGGATGTCAAAGCGGGTCAGGTTGCCTTGCATGCTAAACGTGCGGATTTCACTGCGGACAGTCGGGTAGGCAGCGATTTCTCCTTCATTGTGTCTTTTGGCAGACAAACTCGTGTAGATGGCATCATTCAAACGCAGTTGACATAGATGAAACCGTAGTTTCACATCCCCTTCCACCAATCGGCCGGCTAGAGCCACGCCATTCAAAAAGAGGTTCGGGCCATTGAAATGAAATTTCATCTTGATTTCGATGCCAGCCACCAACAATTTGCCGGTGTGAAACACTTCCAAGTGTGGGGTAAACACTAGACTGTGGGTGACGCCTCCAGCAATCTTGGCGGTTTCGGTTACCATGGCGGCCAAAGCTCCTTTGTGATTGGCACTGAGATTTCGCCAGTCTACATGCGGTGTAGTACTGTTGGTATTGTTATCGGTCCATTGGGGTGGGGAATCCACTTGATTGAACCATCCTTGGGGTCCTAACACGGTCTTGCCATCTTCTCGGTCATAATTCAGCAAGGTGTCCAGGTAAGCTTTGTAATGATAGGTGTCGGATTGAGGACTGATCAACGTGCCATTCAAGTGCAAGTCAATTTGTTTGATGATGGAATGGGCCAAATTATTGACGGGCCACAATTTCTCCGCGGCCACCAAGTTCCCGTTATCGTCCTTTTTCAAACTCAATTCCATGGTAAAGTAACTGCGTCCCAAATCCACAAAATCGTCCAACCCTGGCACAATGAATTCCATGGGATTGATGCCCGTGGTGGTGGGTTGGATGGTGACCATGCGATAGGCATTGATGCTAATGTCGGTAGGAGGCACCTTGAAAAGCCGTAACGCGGGGTTGACGGTCCCATCGGAACGCGGGTGAGCTGGCGCGGTTTGCGTACCCACGTCAGGCATGTTTAACGTCGTCGTCGAGTGGTGGCACCCCGGCGTCGTGAGGGGTTTTTATACCGTCGTCGTGCTAAGCGTTGTCTCAAATCAAACCCGGGCACTCTTATCACCTCGGGACTCAACCATCCGCCACGTTGTCGTCGCATGCGTTTCCAAAAAGCACCTCCCCATTGCGACAAACCTCGATCACTACGAATCCGTCGAGGTCGTGAATGCACGGGTTCCATCACACCCCAAAAATATCACGAGCGCGTTTGGTTTGTTTGGGAAACAACGCACTGGCTACCCGCACAGCGTCTTTCACGTTCTTATTACTCAAGGCTTTCTTGGCTTGTTTGGTGATTTCTTTTTTGATGACGTCTGCGGCTTTGCGTTTGACGCCTCGTGTTAACCCTGCATTCAATCCTCTCTTTATATTACTAGGCAGTTTCAAAGGATTCCGGGTGCTTTTAAGGCCTTGGAACCCGCCACGCATGACCTCCCTCATCAGTCAATTGCCGTATTGATCATACCACTCGTCTGTACGAAATCGTGTCAAACTTCCCCCTCGCATGGTGTCTTCTTTGCTCTTCACCAATGTCTATGCTTCACGTAACCCCCTTTCTCTTTTTATACCCCCTCTCATCTGCCTTTCTTTTTCTTCCGAGTGGTCGCTGCTTCCATGGCTTTTTTGCCCCCGTAACCCGCCGCACCACCCACCGCTCCCAACGCGGCGGCTTTCCCTACAGCCATCAAGGCTGGCACAAGTGCGGCGAGTGGCAAGAGACCGCCTCGTTGCCTTCTTCTTCGCTTTCGACGCACTCTTGTCTTGGGCATCTTTGACTGACCATCCCCTTTTTCCCTTTTCTTTTTATGTCTTTTTGAAGTGCAACGTGACCAGGGTGTTGCCTTTTCCAAACCTGACCAAGTCTCCCCCGCTGCCAATCGTTTCGGCCACTTGAATCTGAATGATTTCCACCACTTCATTGCGAAGCAGTAGGTATTGAATGTGTAACGGTTCAAAGTACATGGTGCCTCGTCCTTCTCGCTTGTACTGGATTTCTCGCAACAAATCGGTCACGCGATTGCCCACAATCGTGCTGCCTGCCACGTCCGAGTACACGTGCAACGATCGCGAGGGATCACCCACCACCGCACGAAACGCCACATTCAAGTTGGTGAAACGCCAACTACAACTCATACTCAATTGTAAATGATCCGGTGAAAACGAACGCACCGTCCAAAAGACCGGGTTGTGCTGATCGTCGTTCAAATCATTCCAATCGTTGTCAATCGGTTCTTTCATGTTGGGGATTTGATCCCCCATGAAGTCTTGTTGTAAGTTCGGTCCCAAAATCAACCCACTGCTAATTTTACGTAACCATCCCATCTTGACAGCCAACTTGGTGTAGAGGGACAGGCCCGGCGTGTCGGTTTTGCAATGGCAGACATTGGTGTTGTCAATGATGAGATCGTCCCCTTCCCAACGAAACTTGACGTACGTGTGTTTGCCTTGATCATTGGTAAACCGACCTCCTTGAATCGCCGTTTCCTTGCGTCGTTGTTCCAAGTGAGTAATGGCCGCTTTCATGAAACTCACCCCATCCACCACCCAATCCCAATGTTGAATGTCATTAATGAGGGTTTGCGCGGATCTTGGGCGACCGACCATTTCCCCGTCTTTTCCACCCGGTTTGGGATAGGTTTGGTCCCAGGACGTCGACATGATGAACCCATCTTTTTGCACCAAATCGTACAAATTGCATGCGTATCCGGTAAGGAAATGGCACTCAACCCCACTTGCCATGGACCTCATTGTAACCGTAACGGTTGAGGTAAACGAATCTTGAACGCATTGGCTTGGTTGTTGGGAAATTCATGTCGGTTGGCATGACTCGGTAACATCACGTAGAACGACATTTTCTTTTTTCTTCACACCACCACTTCCCTTTTAAAGTGGAGGGTCAGTAGGGTATGCCCTTCACCAAACTTGACAGATCCCCATTGATTTCGGCCATCTGCGTTTCCGCGATTTCCACCACTTCGTTGCGTATCGGGACATATTGAATATGTGGAGGTTCAAAGTGGGTGGTGTTTTGAGGGTGGTACTTGATTTCTCGCAAGAGATCTGTGATGCGACCCCCTACCATGCTGCTGGTCCCTACATCACAATACACGTGCAAGGGACGCGTGGAGGGAAATTCCGACGAGGGACGAAAGGTGCCGTTGACATTCACAAACCTCCAAGGGCACGATAGACTCAACACCACATAATCCCCATCCACTTTCCAAAAAGTGGGTTTCTTGCTGGCATCGAGGACATCCGTCGGGATGGGAATGGTGGAAATGCCTTGAAATTCTTGCAAGAGATTCGGGCCCAATCGATACTGGCCGGGGGACACTTGTTCGATCCATCCCATTTTCAGGGCCAAGCTTTTGCCCCATGACACGCGCGCCACTTGTCGTTTGTAATCCACATTGGTGGTATTCAACAACAAATCCCCTTCTGAGGTCCATTCAAAGGTCGGGTACAACTTGAGGCCATCGTTCTCCGTCCATTTGTTTTTGGGTTGGGTTAGTTTAGCACGTTCTAGCTGGTAACGATACACCAGTTGATGAAAAAATTGCGATCCCGTCGACGAGGCCATCTCCTTTTTCATGTCTTGACCCCTTAGGGTGAGTTCGCGCCGTTCATGGAACCACACGTCGTTCCCTTGATCGTCTTTGTCATACACCCGTTCATGCCATCGCACGTACAGCAGAGGCTCGGCGTTACCGACAAAATCTTCCCCGACCACGGGAATGGTGGGTAAGGACAAACTCACCATGCCCACCATCCATCCTCGTCCGACAAATCGGATGGGTTTGGGCAATCGGTTTCTAAAATGATGGCTCTTGTTCCCAGGAAACTCCTTGGTACTAGCATGACTCATCAACGTCACGTAAAACGAAGAGTTGGGCACCAACGTCATTTTAGTCGCGTCGTCTTCTTTTGGGTGGCTTGGGCGGACTTGTCTCTTTCTTTTTCTTCGGTGGTCGGAGAGACGTCACGTCTTGGCTAGTAATCCAACTATTGTACTTGTCCGGCCACCCTTTCCACTTGACCAACAGGCGATCTTTTTGTCGCTTAAGTACCTTTTCGATGCGAAACGCGTCGGACACGTGCACTTTTTGTAAATCCTCCTCATAAAACGTGCCTTGGACGGGGGTGTCATCCCATTCACGAATCTTATACGTGGGCACCGGGCCCGGGACCACGCGATGCACCACAAACACTTCTTCGGTCCAACCAGGGAGATAACCTTTGGCAAACGTCCGATGAATCTTGTTCAGACGCACCCGATCTCCTACTTTGAATTGGGGATTTTTCTTGCCTTTCAACCGTTTGTCGTACAATCGTTTCCATACAGCTTCTTCGTTGTCCCACGTCACGTCTTGAGGGGCCATGCCAATACTTCAATGACGGGTGGAATTGTAGCCTTGCACCAACTCGGGTAAGACATTGTCAAATGCCAACGTGTTGGCGGCCGTGAAATAGCGGTACAACCGTTCTTTCAAGGTCCGGTTAAATCGTTCCACCACACTGGCTTTGGCATCCCCTTCGGTGGAAAAATGGTGGATCCCTTGCTCGTCCAGCCATCGTTGAAATGTCCGGTTGTAAAATTCCCTCCCTCGATCCGTTTGCAATCGGTTGGGGTGTCGTCGTCCTTTCAAAATCTTGTCAAAGGCATGGACCAACGCAACCCCAGTTTTGGCTTTCAACGGTTGCACCCACGCGTACTTGGACAAGACATCCAACACCGTCAACAAGTATCGTATGCCACGATTATACTTGGCCAACGGTTGCACTTCCACTAAATCTGCGACCCATTGATCATCCAATCCCCCGACAATCACGGGGACGGTGGGAAAACGACGACGACGCGGTTTATGCAAGGTATAAGCTAAATCCCGTTCCAAGACCCGTTGGGCTTATTTCAAGGGGAGGCGATGGGCTTTGGCAAACCGTTGCACGCCTCCTAAACTCCCCGGGGCACGAGGATCGTGGTAACGCCTCAACCATGATTGGGAGACATCCTTTTTCTTTCGAGGGGCCATACGTTCTGACACTCATCCCATAAGGTCGGTATGGAAGGGACAGTGTCGGGATGCGCCTTTTGAATGATTCGATACCATCGCCACGCGTTCGGATGGGCTTTTAACCATAAGACAAAAACCACCCATCGATACAGGTTATGGTCCACGTGGGTTTCTTCAAAGACGTGGAGAGGATGCGTGTCCTCGGGACAAGGGGGAATAGGGATGCATTCGCCTGGTTGGTGATCATATAAGACTTGGCAAAGGGATTGATGACATTGCCACTGCACCAGGGACAAGACAGAATCCCACGCATAACACATCCACACAGACTCCATGGTCACACTACTAATAAAAAAAATTTATTCGTTCTCCTTTATACATTTAAAAGAGACCTAGACGTCCACAGGTGATCGTCTCTAGATCTTTCTGCCAGTTCTCGACACTGTCACTGTACTTCGGGGGCGGGGGAGCTGGGGCCACCATCATTTCTTGCCGGTTCTTGAGATCTTGAATTTCTCGCAACAATTGTTTCTCATAGTCTGTCAGGGGCCGTTCTCGTTCCACGTCCTCTTTCCTTCTGACTCGAGGGGGTGGACCAGGGATGTCATAGCCCCGCTTGGGATACCCTTGAGCGTCACGGCTGGGCAACGGCGGTTCAGCGAGTGGGTCGCCTTTTTTGGGGGGATGGTCATGAAACCATGTCCAGTACTTGGGACCCAAGGGTTGATCGGCCCACCGGAAGAAGCCACACTTTTTCTTGGAACAGGTCACATACAATCGATTGGGGTTCTGGGTAGAATGGCTCTGTTGCAGCGTGGCGGGTTCACGGCAAAAGCATTGCAAACAAGTCCACATGTCCAACACTTCTGGATGAGGTTGAGTATAGACGGCTTTCATATACTCCAGAGCTTGATCTTGTCCACAAAACAGCAAACACGGTTGCATGGGACATTTCACATACTTTCATCCCTTTTGAGATTCTCGTGCCTCCAAACGCACGTCATGGCAAGGACATACCATATAGTCCACCGACTTTCTTTCACTGTCCTCCACATTGTCATACACGTTCGTCACAATGTATTCAGGGGGGAATTGAGGAGGAGGCATTGGGTCCACCATGTTATTCAATTCTTTCATCATGTCTTCCACCGCAGCTCGGGTGTCTTCCACCACCTCGCGCACCACAGGATCACAGTCCACATTCTCTTTCTGTTCCTTCTTTTTCTTCCCCGCAGGGCGGACGCTTTGGGACGATTTTCTCTTCCGATCGACGGACATCCTGCTCAAGGTTGTTCTTTCATCCACCCCATGCCTTTTTATACCAATGGCCCTTGGCTCTCATTGGTCAGCTTGTCATGACCTTATAAGGGCCTCTCGTGTTCCCATTGGTCAGCTTTTCCCTATCCATAGTTAGTCCTCTTGTCTTCCCATTGGTCAGCGTTCCCTATTTAAGGAGCTCCCTTGGTCCCTGAGTCGTCATTCAAAGTATGCCTCCCAACATCGACATGATCGGAGAACACGATGTCGAGGCCTTGGAACTGCAAATTGGCCATGGACATTTAGTGTACACCGGGGGAGCCAAAGGCACCGATGAACTCGTCGAACAAATGGCCAAACAGTTTGGGATGCAAGTGGAAGTCCTGGTCCCCCCTAACCATCCTCGAGCCACCTTCATCACCCCGTCCACCGTGGAAGTCTTGATGCCAGCCAACCCACATCTTCACCAGGCGGCAGAGAAACTAGGGAAACGAATGCCCAGTCATTTTTACACCCTGCAATTGTTGCAACGCAATTATCAAATTGCCAAAAAAGCCCATACCCTCTATGCCTTTGGCATCTTGGAACAGGATCAAAAACGCGTGAAAGGAGGCACCGGTTGGACCGTCCAATTGGCCATGGATCAAGGCAAACCCGTCTACCTCTTTGACATCCCCAGTCAACCGTGGTACCGCTCGGACCATTACTACCAAGTCAACGAGAATGCCGCCACCCTGGTCACGGGCAGTCAATTTGTCCCTTGGGGTCCCAAAAAGCCCACCCTTCATCAAAGCAGTGCTATCGTGGGATCCCGCGATGTGGACGACAAAACCCGAGAAGAAATTCAAGCCTTATTCAATCGCACGTTCTGTCTACCCGAGAACATTGATCAATTACGCCTGGAGCTCGAAGACTTTCATTTGTAATTGTACATAGCTTTTTAATTTTTTAGTTTTTACTTGCCATTTTTTTTTAGTTTTTATTTTTTCAATCTGTACATATCCATTTATTTAGTTTTTATTTTTTCCAATTGTACATAGCTTTCTTTTTCAATTCTTTTATTTTGGTACCGCCCCACCCGCGTGGCAAGAGATGGACACGGACAACCATTTGTAAAAAACATCAACTCTTTTTTAATAAAAAAAAAAGATCATAACACTGAGTTTGCACCATGGTCATAAATAATGTCTCTTGACTCACAGCAGTCTTGACTCACAATAAAAAATGTTCAAAGTCTATTTACACAAACAACACTCTTCGCACTTGGTCCAGTCTGATGGCCCTCTGTCTTCTTTCCATTTCTTCCCGTCGCCGCTCCTTCTCCTGTTCCTTTTTCACTTCCCCGTAAAAATAACTAATGTTCTGCCAGCGATGTTGACTCCATAGGCGGAGTATAATATCCGGCCAAGAACATGTCGAGTTCATTGAAATGTTCTAAGGACATGGGCCACTGCAACGCATCCATGGTCCAAACAATGCGCCGCTCGACCCATGGTATGATGCGCCTCCGCAAGGTGGTGATGAGGATGCGCGCAGTGGCCGGGGGTCGTCCATCATGGTATGCATTCTCTAACCGGGCCATCGCGATCAAAAACAGCTCCACAAACGTCGTCATGCGAGCTAGGTTGAGGGGGCGCCAAGCTTCCTCCCTCCTCTGGTACATGCCAATGCAATATCTTTCCAGTGGCGTTCGCTCCGGACCCACTGTCGCGTTGACCGCCTCTGCTCCGGCAACATTGATGGCACTGGCCAGCGAACCCAACGGTCTCCTCGACATAATTACACACTCAACGGACAAAAGTCACTTCAGACGAACTCAAAGCTAGGAATGACGTCCTGGGGCCTCGCTTGACCTATATACCCCGATCCACGCAATGCATCATGGGATAATTAGGGAGGGGGAGGGGGGTCCCCCCACCCCTTCCCACCGCCTCCTGAGGACCATGCGATGACTCCTCCTCCTCCTCCTCCTGAGTACCATGCCATGACTCCCCCTCCTCCTGAGTACCATGCGATGACTCCCTCTCATTGGTTCATCACCCCTCCCACGTGACCCTTTTTTCTCTATAAAAAATCACCGTCCCATTCCATTTTTCACTCCAAGCAAGCAAGCAAGAATGTCAAGCAACAGCTACGGATCGCGGTAAGCCATTTTTTATTCCTCATCTCTTTCAAAAAAAACCAATCTAAGTAGTTAGCCTGTTCTGGAGCGAACCGGGCTAGGTCCCACGTGCTCCAGGATTTAATTAAATGACATAACATTCTTTGGGTCACAACCCCGTCATGTCCGCTGACTTTTTCTGGAGAGTTGAAGAGTGAGGATGGTGCTGCCTTGTTTGAAAGGAGCCGGCTGTCCATTCGCTGTTTGAATGTCAATGGCAATGCTGTCAAAGATGGTTTTGCGAAGAGGAAAATACATCCGTTGCGTGGTATCAAACTGATGTTCGGTATTGCCGGCATCCACGCTACGTAAAAACCCTTTTTGTTGATTTCCAACCACGCTGTCAATGACGAGATCCGTGTAAATCATGAGTTGTTGTTGTCCTTGTTGCGGTTTGACAGTTTGCGTGGTGGGAAATGGCTGCCGACTGAGATTCGGACCCAAGAACAAGTAATAGTCAAACTCTGGATCAGTGAAGGTGACGGAGACATGGCCAAGAGGTGGATATTTGTCTGGAGGACCGATGGTTGGTGTCCATTTGTGTCGATCATCATAATCCACGATATTTTTGACCAGATAATTTTTTTCTTGGACAATTCGTTGCGTTGGCGTTCCATCTTTCACAAGCCCAATCAGGCCGGCCAATTTCCATTATATTTCAAATTCCATGTTGGCTGGAATGAGTACATACAACGAATCTAATTCGGGGGCGACGCCTGTATTGGTGATTTTCACGTAGGGTTGAGCGAGGTTGAGTTGGGCTAGTTGTTTTCGTTTGGCTATATCGTCCACGTCCATTTTGGCTATATCCATCATGACCTCCATGTGTTGTAGTTCCATTTCGTAAGCGATGGCAATCCATGCTTCTTTCAAATTGTGGTAATACCCTGGTGGTAAATGGATTTGTTTGGTGACTTGAAGTGGTGCCGTTCCATCGGCACGTTTTGGTATGTATCTGATATCTGTTTTCATCCAATGTTTTTGACTATCTTCTTGCGTCCAATTCTGCTTGGTTTGATCTTCCAATTGTTGATTAAAACCAGGGTGTGAAATATGAACCAGGGCCGCTTCCCAATCGTCTTCTACCAGATAGTGTAAATCAGGAAGTCGGGCGGTAAATTTTTGCCCCGTGCCTACCGCTTGATCACTGATAAGGGTGATGTAGAAACTCATGGTGACTACCCCCTCACCCAGCGGTTGCCTTTTATACCTGCCCCCCGATGCCAAAATTAGACTTTGGACTTTGAGCCCACCTTCCTCAGTGGTTTTGCCCCATCCTGAGCCCGCAATCCCTTTGCTACCACTGATCAGCGGTTTCCCACCCAACCAGAGGGCACGTCATGTCAGTGTCATGAAATGTCCTCTCTTTTCTTAATCTGAGCCCGCCATCCCTTTTCTACCACTGGTCAGCGGTTTTCCATTCCAAATCACGTGACCTTCACATTTCCGGCCACTTCCGGTCATGTGACTTCCGGTTCCGGTGACTTCACTTCCAGTTCCCATGACGTCATTTCCGGTTCCGGTCACATCAAAACGAAGCCACACCCTCAACATCAAAACGAGGTAAAGTTGGCCTAGTGAGCGTACATTACTACTCTGACTGTTTACAGGAAAAATAGTTATAATAAAAGTCTTTTCGAGGCGGAAAAAACCCGACAGTTTTGGTAGGCTTTAGATGACTAAACAAGGAGCAATTTAGTTCTTAATGGACACAAGCGTATCTTTGTTCCTTAATGATGCTTGTTGTATTAGTCCAGTCCTCGTTAAATTCTGTCTTTTTATTTATTTATTTAATGAACTTGTGATTTCAAGTTGCAATGAATGTCATACGTTTGGTGTAAAATTTTCCTTCTATTTTCCATTACATGACAAATCAATGATCAATCAAGAAGCAAATTGGGACAATTAGGAAATGTATCTCGCGTACGGCTACGTAAATGTCATTCACTCGTCGGGAAAAAGCAACATCCTCATTTGAATGGATGAATAAGTGATCTGCAGCGTTTACTTCTCTATGAGAACTACTAGTATAATTATAACAGATATAATAGAATTTTTTAAAAAATTTAATATTAGATCGTCCAGTGTAATCATCCCCATTGCACCTCATGTAAATGTAAAAATGAAGTACATTAATGCAATTATTTGTCTACCTGGTAGACATCTTTGAAAGATTGTATCTTTTTAATGTCAAGATATGATGATTAGATATGACTGTCTTTTAATCCTTAAATTTGTTATGAATTGATATAGCATGTCCACATCAGCCCCTGGCTGCCCTCTTTAACCTGTCTATGCCTGTGTTTAATTCATTCCAAATTTTTGTCCCTGTGTTTCTTTGTGAACATTTTAGACAATTTGTTCGAAAAGATGGCTTGTGAAGTTTACTGGCATAGTAACAAGTATATGTGTATTCGTTCATATTCCCTCCCCTCGGGGCAAAAAAGCTGTTCAAATTCCCCACCAATTAGTACTGAAATACCTCCCCTCAAAGACAAATTTCATCTTCAATCAAACACTGTTCATACTTTTCACAGAGAGATATGCTGTGATGACACTTGCAAACTTCTTTTGAAGACCCTTTGGAAAGAGTTATTCACCAACAATGGCGAAATTCTTTCTTGTAAATCGGTCAAACCTTGCAAAAACCAAAAAAACCCAGGGAGTATTACGTCAGAACAAGAGATAAATCCGGTTCAAATTCTCCACCCTTCGAAGGCAACATTCAAATTCCCCCCTTCCCGGGCACAAGGCACAGTCAAATGCCCGGGGTATGCCCGCAGGGGATGTTGAAGTTTCGAATTGATCGGCGAATAATTTTAACACCTCACATTACTGAGGTGAATTTGAATCTGTACCGTTATCCTGCTCTGAAGTTCACCAGAAGAACAGCAGTAAGGATCATTATTCCGAACAGAAAGACATAGGCTATATTGTGGATTTGATTTTGGCGACATGATTTGCCAGGAATTGCTTCGTATGAGCATGAGCCACATTTTCACGTGGAAACTTATCGGACGGAACATCGCATCCAAGAAATTCACATAGTGGTTTCCATCCTTGTTTAACATTGAAAACAAGAAACCTTTCTGCAGAAATAACGGCCTGAACTCTCTCATTGTGTTGGCGATACTTCTTTCTGAAGAGAGCTGTAGCTTCAGGGTTGCAACTTCCGTAAATCGCAGTGTGCACGGTATCAATGAAATGGCCCAGACCAGTAAACCACAGGGCGATCTTTGCAGAGAACTGATGTCTCAATTGCAGGTTCCCTTTCCAGCTTTCAAGCCACACTTCTTCGGAGTCACGAACCGTGAGTATCACCTTGGCCTCTGGGAAGACGGCTGCTATCTCCTCGAACCAAAATATTGGCGGGACATCGGCAATAGCGTCGACATCTTGATACATCTCTTTGAAGTTAGGAAGACGATCGGTCTCAAAACCTGAGCAAGCCATTCTTGTCGGTGAAAAGTAAGGTGTTCTTCGATGTCATAGACATTGTATCGAAGAATCTGAAGAGCTTTAGTCAGACTTTTGGTCCCTGTTTTGGCAAAACCTGCACAAATTACCTTCATTTTACTGTAAAAGCAGGTACTGCCTGTGAGATGTACACTCCTCTCGCTCCTATCTGACGATCGATGATTTATGCAACCTCTCGGTTGCGTGACTGATTAGACATGCAATGTCATTCTCGTCCCCAGAGCCCACGATCCTTTGGGCCAGAGCTAAATACATTAACACACCGTCTACGCCGTCTACATACATTACCAGGATACATTACACACTGCCATTTGTCATTTCTTATGCACCTCTCAATGTTAAGCCCGAGCGGGGCACCCCGGGCATATGTGGAGCATTTGATTTTTTTTGAAGAATTTTTATCAAAGCCCCCACCCTGGGGTCAAAAAAATGGTTGAAATCAGGTCAAATCTCCCTACCCTGGAGACAAATTGTATCGAATATCAGAATACCTGGCCGTGTATTAGTGAATTTTACTACGCTTTAGGCATATTAAAGTGTCGTCTCTGCCTCAAATACGTTGTTCGTTCTTGTCTTTTATAATAACAGATGACACTTTAGAAATGACTGTTCTATTTAACAATTAGATTATGAGTTCGAGATTTCTATAGCGTGATAGTTGATGAGGCCGAAGGCCGAATCAACTATCACGCATTGAAATCGAGAGCGAATAATCTAATTGTTTTAGGGAAGGTACGTTTTTTCTTGGGGGGGGAGGGCTGGGGAATTTTGGTATTTTTTCACCAAAAAAGTGTTGGCCTTCCCTTGCGTTTTAATTAAAAAACTCCTGACCCCCACCTTCAGGTGACTGACAAAAGTGCAACCCTCCCCTCACTACTACATGGTATGTTCCATGCTGTAGAAACCTCAGAACGTTTCGCTTGTAAACGCAAAGTGTTTGAATATGAATATCTTGATATTGAATGTGTGCGCGCTGACACAAGGAAAATGTTAACACTCAGTGTGGGATATTTACGTTTTATAGCTGAAGTTTGAATATGGAAGTATTCGAGTATTATAAAAGTTTTGAATATAAAATATCTAAGGGAAAATACACGCGCTTCTTTCTCCGACTAGCCGGCATTGCTGTTGGTTATTTTAACAGAAAGGTTTAATTATTTGTTTAGCATGCGAAATCTGCCTATCGAAAACAAATATTTCCTACATTTCTGACGGGGTAGATCGCATTGTTGGATCTACTAGTAACTCTTCAGAACTGAATGACTCAGGAGATCAGGCAGCGGATAGCCAACAGCAAGAAGCTGAAGAAATGATACCTGAGTCAAGTACGGAAAAGGACACGACTCCTCCTACATGTATATTATGCCATGTGCCATGGCATAATATACATGTAGAAATGTAACCTAGTACCTATAATAAAACACCAAATTAAATCAAAGTACTGGTAGGTGAAAAGAAAAACTTAATCTCTAAGAAAAATTGAAAGCAACATCACAAACATTCTCATTAAAAAATTCTGGAAAAGATGTGTGACCCTCCCTTGAATAGCTCACATGAGGTATGGCCCTCCCCTTTTGGTGCTCGCTTTCACTGGTGACCCTCCCCTCTGAGGCCCCAGCCCTCCCCCCCTCAAGAAAAAATGCACCTTCCCTTAGTATAAATCTCGATTAATATTCCACTAAAGTGAAAAGTTTTACATCATTGCACTGTTATTTTGAAGTATAAAACTGTGCCTGCCACTCACCTTTTCGCTACTCACTATCTATCACGGAATAGATAGCGAGTAGGGTAGCCAATCAGATTGCAGCATTTATGATAGAACGCTAGTAGATGTATACTAATTAATATAAAACTTTTTGAAAAAACCTGTAGCAGCGTAGTAACTCTAGTGTTCGTCTTTCATTTGTTGAACATTTAATACCAATAATTCATGTAGTGTATTCCACTTTTTACATTTATATTTAGTATAAAAAGTGCGAAAGGTGAAGGTTGTCCACTGCTATCGCTTAATTAAATCTCACTTTCATGTATTATAAACTGAGATAGCTTGACACGGGGCAAAATCTTCAATACATCCAACTAATAAACACGACAGTATTAAACGCATGGCTCCTGGAAGAGTATTACATTGTAAAATTGAACAGTATTTAAAAACGAACAAGCAACAGTTTAAGATAGAAGAGCCTAAAAGGGGTACCATTTCCATAAAGATTAGTATATTGAAGGGTAAGGGTTTGAGCCTCGCGGCGGAGCCTCCCCGAACGAAACTTTGATAAATACCCCCGGGGATGCTTCATCTCCGTTGAACCTCTGTTAACCCTCCGGGAGGTGTGCGCAACCCATAAGGCCACAGACAAAGGGATGCAACATTAGTTTCCACTCAACAACCTTCAACATTGTTGAATTCAACATGTTACAGTGTTTGCCCACTGTGTGGAATGATGGTGGATGATGGTGGAGGATGTTCAACGAAATTTGATTCAATGATTGCCATAACATGTTAATTTCAACGTTGAACGCTTTTGAATGAAAATGTGACATCAGTTCGTCTAGAGCCGAAGACCCGACAACATAAAAGCAAAGCATGTTATAACCTTGCTTAAACAGACACTCCAGTTAACGTTATAAGTGGAGTGTCTGTTTGAAATTAACATGTTATGGCAGTCATTGAACCAAATACCGTTCAATGCCACACAACATCACTGACCATCATACACGTACTTAGCAGACACTTGAATATGGCGGTCTGCGACTATCCAGGTTACTTCTGGGGCTGTCGCATCGCGGCCCTGATCCGAGCATTAAATAAAAAGGTAGAGTTAAACAATTCCAACGTGGAATGATTGATAATCAGGGTGTTTCTCCTGTCACCTCTCTTGCATTCTCTCGAGTTTAAATTTTTCGTTTTTTCTTAATTCAATTTCTCTGTGTTTTTTATTCTAAAGATGTAGTCCCGGAAACAATGTTTCACAGTGCGCGCAGCACGGCGCATAATTTTAAATTATTTCACGTGCAGTGTTTCCACTCCGGAATTTATTGTGTGCAACATTAAGCAACGATTCCGGTGAAGAGTTCCAGTGGTAAAGAATCAGGGAGTGGACACACTTCACAATTTTATTACGTGCGATGAAGTTGAAATACCTGACTAAGATGCGCGCACGTTGCGTTCAACAAAGTTGCTGTGTATCACGGTCCATTCCTACTTCGACAGTTTGCCCCGCGCAATGCTGCACAGAACAGTAGGGACCTTTAGATGGGACCAGGAAACTGAAGTGCACCTACATAAGGTTATTGCGTCACACAACAATCTCTTTCCCAGGACATCAGCATCAAAACGAGGAGAGGCAAAGGCTCTGGAAGGAGGTCTGGAAACGAAACTGGTTTGAAATTCGAACATACTAGCTCGTAGTCAATCTGGTGCTAGTAGTGTGATCTCAACTTTGCTGTCATCTGCCGGGGTGCAAGCACGTTTCCATGAAGAAATTTAGCACGCGCGCATCAGTTTCAGTGCATCAAAAATTGTCTGTAAAACGCTGCGGAAAGGAATCTTGTTAGCCCTTGTTGAAGCGCGTTTGGCTGTTTCAAAGGTGTTTTCCAAATTCAGCATATTCTTTTTTTAGCTAAGAAAATATCCAGCACAATGATAAAAAAAATCAGAATAACTTGATCGAGTTAAACGATGTTTATTTCTTACAGTTCGAAGAATCGTGTGTTGTGTTCCAGTACGCGTTCATCATTTAGAACAAATGACGTCGTTCTTTTTCTCCTTTATGACAAAAATCAGTTTCCGCAGCAACAGCTTGTAAATAAAAACGACTTTAGTTCAAGATTGCACTGTTTGCAGAGGAGATTACGGTATTCGTTTTATTCGAGATTTTTTGCTACTTATCCAAACAAGTAAAAATGGCGAGAGTTCGAAAATTACCACTACGAATTCGGCAACGGATCGCTGAAAGGTAAGTACATGCATTGCGCGAAAATTTTTTCCAAGATTTCGCACTGCAGTTTTTGCACATGCACCTTTCGGCGCAAAAACGTTGCGAAATCAATTGCCTGAATCGTTGTCCTGGCTAACAGACTGTGCTGTGGGTAATCTGTTGTGTAATACGTATTGGCAGGAAACATTGATAGGCAATTTGCAGTTCTGATATTTTCCAAAATAAACACAATTAGAAATTTTTCTTATGTGACTGGCAGTGTAAAAAAGGAAAAAGTGAAAGAAAAAAAAAAAACAACAATAACAAGAAAATAAATTGTTTTCAAATCTTCTCTCGAAAATCAAATAGCATTGCAGCGTTAAGTACTTTTGAAAGATTGCATGTTTATATATTTTATTGTTTAAAGGAAAAACGTCATCAATTTGAATGAATTGGACGATATGCTTCTCCCTCTACCACCCGATGAAGAACGTGATGACGTAGGAATTTGGAGATTGCAGAGAAAGTCTGTGAAGGACAAATACACCAAACTGTTGGTACCTTACATGACGTGGAAGGTAAGTTAATAACCGTTTTCTTTTATTCCGGTGATTCAGCTATTTTAATATCTAACTCATAATTGTATTCCAGTGCTTTGGTGTAAAAGGTTAGAGAACTGCAAGGTGATCAAGAAATTTTGTTCAAGATCCCCTGATCAACTCAAAACTCCAGGCCTCATGTTCTACAATAAAATTTTCAGGAACCCAGAGTTCCAACACCGACCCCTCTCCCCCCTCCCCCTAACCTTCTTTGGCAGTGATCCGCTGATAAGTTTTTACAGTATTATTTTTTTGACCCAACAGAATGTCCAGGAGAACCAGGCAATCCTCCCAAAGTACTACTCGGACCCCGTAGAACGAGAGCGAATGAGGGCCCTGGAACAACTTAGAGAGGGTGAGTACCTTGTAGCTTCAGGAAAGGGGAGAGTTACTTGAAAAAGTGGGAAAGGGGGATGACAAATTCGTAGCTTTAGGGGAGGGTAAGGAATTTGTAACAATATAAAGGGAAATTGGGAAGCGGGAACACATTACCACAGAACGCGCGCAGGGAGTCTCTGCAACACCATATACCACGTGAGTTTGTTATTGCCTTTCTATTTAATTAACAGAACTTATCGATGATCCAGTGGCAGAAGAGCGAGGAAGAAGAGAAAGACAGAGACATTTGTGGACTGCTGAGGAGGAGAAAAAACTCTGCGCTGCGTAAGTAACCTAGTTCGTTACCTCATCTCTCGATTTTATGTTATTTTGTTAATACCAGTCAAGAATTTTTTTTCTTTGCTGAACTAAAATTCGCGAGGAATGGGAACGCAATTCTTCCGGTTTCTCCAGGGATTATAATCTTGCGCTTGAAAAGCGGAAGTCGGCCAGGAAATGCACAACGGAATTAAGATTTCAAATCCGTAGGATTAAAACGATGAATAATCGTGTTTATATTTCCACAGGCTTGTACAGAAAAGACATGATTTTGGCAAAGCAGTTACGAAGATGAAAGGAAAAGTAAGTACTTATTTGACGCATACATTTTCAATTTGCCGGTACATATACCCACAATGTGCTCGAGATAGCGGGCGTTTATTATACTTTCAAAAGCAACCAAGGGAGAGTATTTATAGTTGGACTTTAGCCGTTAGTTTTAGCCGGGGACCCTGGAGGCCTAAATATTGACTGGACTTTTTTATGCCATGTATACACCTCAGTCCTTTAACGAGACTGAAATAGAAGAATGCTACTTTTAACTTTGTTGCGCTGCTAGTATATCTAACGTACTATCTGCACTGTTCTTGTTTCAGACTCGCGATGATTGTGTTGAGCATTGGTACTCTTACAAAAAGGATGAAGAGCACATAAAGGTAGGATGCACGCACTTTACTTTCTAAACGGCCCAGATTGTTTAAATAATCTTCATTCAGATGGATATCTATAAACTGGTGCAGGAAAATTAATTGCCCGTTGGCGGAAGGAAGGTGGGGGGAGGGTCTGGCGCTACTCCGTTATAAAAATAAACAATCCTATGTGTTCTGGCCTTAATAAAAGGAATTTGTTTTCGAAGTTTCATGCTCTAAAATTGAATAAACATGTTTACCTTTTTGGTCTGGAATAAGGTTTCATTTGCATACTGCTCTGAAAAGGATACAAAGTTTTGTTATCTTGGTCTGAAAATAGAGAAAAGTTTGGAATATAGATCTCAGATAGGGCATGAAAAATACTATTGTTTGGTCTAAAATTGGAGAAGGGTTCAAAGATCTGATTTGCACCACCTTAGGTGAAGTTGCTAAGGGTACTTGTGGCCTTTCCTTCACTACCAACAATTTGAGCTCCAGAGCAGGTGCAACTTTGCTTGTGCGACTCCGTTTAGGTAACAGTTCTATTAGAAATTCAGTTTTTTTCTCGTCAACAGGGCTGCCCTTGCTGCACTAAGAAGAGGGAAGAGAAACTTAAACGAAAGAGAAAGCGAGCTGCGGCTCAAGCTACTGCGGGCGCTGCGCCTGTTGAGCAAAAAGAGGAAGTTATCGAAGACGGCGCCCCACCTGCCAAAAGGTCCCGGGTTGGAAGAACCATTTTGGTCCCTCGACGGTTCAGAGATGAACCTGAGGGACAACAGCACTAAGGGCCCATTTGGGGGCTCACTTTGGGGGGGGGGGGGGGTTACTGAAGAATGGACAGGAAAAACATAGGTGAGTAGACTTTTTGAACAACTGTTTTTTTTAGGAGCCCATGTTTTTTTCTATTACTATTTTAGTTTGTTGCCCAAAATTGAACAACAGGCAGTTTGTTGTTGGTCTGAAACAGCTCTCGGCGTGACAAATTTCATATACGACCATGAATCTAATTTTTATTGATAATGGTGCTCTCCTCCGCAGAGGCTCCTGTTTGTAAACACCAGGGAAAGAAACGGGAGCGGGAGCGCTGGAAGGAGAAAACGGGAGCGCGGGGAACGATGGGATGAGGGAAAAGGCCCCTTCCCAGCGTTCCCTACGCGCTTTAATTTTTCCTCTTCCCAGCCTCCGCGCGCCGCGGGTATATTTTTCCCAAGGCGCGACTGTAGGAGGCCTCTGCGGAGGAGAGAGTGATAATGGGGTGGTCCTGTGGGGCAGAAACTTGACCTTTTTCCTCTACCGTATTTCGTATTTCACTCGGCAAGATGGTGGCATCACCCTACTTCTAAATTTCCTGCAAATCAAACAGGCATTTTTTTGGAATACGTTACAGCAGGGTCGTAACGAGGTATATGGGATCAAGGATCACAGCCCCGGGATCCAGGATCACGTCATGGAATCAGAATCGACATTCTTTTTCTACATGTTTTAAGGGACCAGGAATCGGGCTTCTGTTTTCCTTTGGCGCGTTTATGGGCCTTTAAGAAAAATAATAGAGGACATTAACTGTTTTTGACTTAATTTTTCACCGCTTCTTGAATTCTACACGTGATCATTTCGCTTTGAAATAGGTTTTCCTGCTCGTATTACAAATTTCATGATACAATGCAGCACGCCGTTTGCGGTTCCTGAGTGCCGAATTGGGGAACATTGAATCTGAGAAATCGGATACCTGCGCGCTGTTGTCGGTTTTACCAGCCAGTGTGGGGGAACAGAAGAAGGTAAGAGCGACGGTATGGTGATTTCACCGCTATTTTGTTGTGTTAACGCAGGTCACATACCGGTACTTCCTATTCGGCTCTGCCTCGGTGTGAGAACCTGTGAAACTCACGACTGACGTAAAACAAAGGAAACAAAACATTTTTAAACAATAGCGTACAGCATAGCAATACCTAACAAACAAAGAAAATTTTTTCAGGTTCTTGCACCGAGTTAAACCCTCCTATTCCTGGTCTCCGGAACGATCAGAACGCCACTCCCGAAGACGCAGTGTTAGGTGCACTGCATGACTGAAAAAACAATTGTGAAGCCCTTTGTCTTGAACGTGATTGATAGGACTTGCCTTGCTCCATATCCATTTGTATAGTATGAAAATTGGAAATGATGAAATAAGACCGCCGATTTGCAAGGCTTAAACTGAGCAAAATGGAACTGGCCAATTTTCTGTTCCAGTAGCTCAGAAACCCAGCAAAGGGTACTTTACGCAGTTATAATTTGAAAACTTTCTGGAGAAGCATGCCCCCTGACCCCCTAGACGTTGGCGCCTTCGGCACTCATTTTGTAGGAAAAAGGTCACAATTTTTCCTGGATCCGCCCCTGTTCAGGTAAGCACCTTTAACTTTAACTTGGAAATACTAATTCCTATCCCGGACGCTAAACTTGATATCAAATGGTGTCCTGGGAACAGAAAATTTTAGTGGGATCTCGCTACGTCTTTGGGATCAGAGATCAGAATTTTTGGCCAAAAAATGGGATCAGTTATGGAAAAATATACCTCGTTATGACCCTGTTACAGTGTACCGCAATCACTTGTACACTTCCGGCACCAATTTTATTAATACTCTGCGGGAACTGGGGACTGGAGCCGCAATGACGTGGAGTCAGCGGTATTCCCCAAAATTTAGCGGGAGGCCTGGTAACTGGTATTCGCCGTTTGGCGTCCTTGACAGCAGAAACGGGTTGTATAGTTTTCACTTCTAAGTTTGTGTAGAATTTTTTGTTAGTTTTTGCACCTTTTAGATTTAAAAATGCCAAGAAAAGCCCTTACTTGCACCGTAGAATTAGACATTTACCAGGTGAGAGGTCGAGCAATAGATCGTCCATTCAAAACGTGGCAGCACATTTTTACGTGCTTCGTTGCAAGTGTAAGCTTACTCAGGGCAGGTTTTGTCTGTGTCAGTCTCCTAAGCTTGTTGTATTCCTTCTACAGATAACCTGTCCAGGGACAAGGCATTTAAACGACAGAAATATGCTATATCTGTCGGTTTGTATTTTGGGGCAGACCAAGCGGACGAAATCCGTGTTTGCAAGTTTTCCTCTCGCTCTGAACGAGAGAATGTATTTTGAAAGGGTGAGCAATTAATTTAGTTGAGAATTTTAGAGGGTTAAAATTTCTCAGCTGCTGTCGTTGCTAGGAATAAGTCTTAAATAATTGATTAAAGGAATAAAAATGTTGATTAATTCAATCGTGACGATTGTAATAATTACGCAGATGATCATCAACCTGAGATGTTCCAATAACATCATTGTTGTTATCCTCTTTTGCAGACTTTTGTAAATGCCAGAGAGCCCACACATGTCCTGGGAATATTAGAAGGCAAGTAACCATCTTAAAACTTTGGCTATTGTGGAGACTTGTTTATGCCTTAAAATAATGTGTTTATTTTTCTATTTCTTTAAATTTATAGATGAGCATGTGTTGTTTGAACTTGTACAGTATTCTGATGTGTACAGAGGTGAGCATATTGTACTCAAAAGTGATAATTTGTCTTTAGTGCAAGAGGTTCTTTTTTTCTTTCTTTTTGAAATCATTCCACCAAAAGTCTAGTCCTTTATAATGCATGGTTCAATTCTACCTGTTACCATGCCCCCCCAGGCATACCCCCGGGGATTTACAATTTTGTTTTCATTTGGCAGTCTATTCCCCACCCCCGGGCACGCAGAAAGAGACAATTCCCCACCCCCGGGACTCCTCATCGACCACAAATACGTTGTTTTGTGTACAAAGCATAGATTACGAGATTGATTTCCGTACAGTAGCAAAACCAGACGTTTTGATAAGCACTTAAATGCTTTTCTAGAGTTTCTTGAACGAAGGACACTACATGTATAATGTCTATATTTGAAAAAGAAAACTGAAGAAAAACCTCTAACCGCACTGGCATACGGCTAGCGAGTAAAGTAATGGTCTTCGCCACGTGATTTATTCTACATATAGCACATATGCACAAGAGGCCCGTGAACAAAAATTGATGGCAGCATTTTAAAGGAGTTTTTCTTAGCTTGTTTCATAAGAATGAACACTGGACTGAGACCTCTGTATAATATAAAGCCGTGCATCCGTTTTCATATAAAGTCTTTTTAAGTCGTCTTAGTATATACATAAATACGCTGAAGAAATATTTCTTTGTTTGTGAGATTATTCTTCTATAGCCAATCTGCTGTAAATCCTAGAGATTCTCACCAGAAATAGGCAGTCTTCTCCACGCGGTCCGGCGTCAACTGAGAAGTGACGTACTTCACAAGAACAACAAGAAGTTATATTCGATTTGCCCCCCCCCCCCCCCCCCGGGACAAGATGGCTTCAAACAATTCCCCACCCCCGGGACCGAAGGGCTGGACTTGTCCCCGGGGTTGCCCGGGGGGGGGGGGATGGTAACAGGTAAAATTGAACCATGCATAATTCTTAACTGATTTATATTTTTATTTGTTTTGGAAGGAGGCAAAGTGTTGGCTCGATATGAGATATCAGCTAGAGAATTTCTTTACCCGACACCCACCCTGACAGGCAAAGATGGTGTCGAGAGAGAACTGCTGTTGAGTAGGACAGTACACTTCACTGTAAGTCAGTGTAACTGCTGCTAAGTCAGTGCAACTTAATTGCTTTTAGTCATTGTAACCACTGTATACCCAGATACCACGCAGCACTTTACAACCTCTAATTTCATTGGACCTTGGTATCATGCAGCTCTATTGTTTTCAGGGCTAGGGTCCATTGTTTTGTTGTTTGTTCTATTGTTTTCTCAGCAAATCAGAGAAGACCTTGTAAGAGCTGCATACCGCCCCTGTATAACTACTGCTAAGTCATTGTAGCTATTGCTTTTAGTCAGTGCAACCACTGTATAACTACTGCTAAGTCAGTGTAGCTATTGCTTTTAGTCAGTGTAACCACTGTATAAATACTGCTAAGTCAGTGTACATAGCTATTGCAGTGTAACCACTGCTTTTTACAAGAAGCTGTTTTGGCTGACCAGACCAGTAAGCTCGTAGATGGAATGCACCAAATCGAAGGATTGCTTCTAGCAGTCCACAGAGCTGTCATTAAGGGCCAGTAACCAGGGATTTTTTCTCTGGCTACTTTTTCCATTTCTCCTTTCCCTGCAGCTACTTGTCAACAACTAGAGATATCAGTCCTGGGCCATTAATAATAGAGCCTGCCATTTACAGAATGTGCAACCTGACTGTGAATAACTCCATATGATATTTAAGTCCTTCAAAATGGCACATGTCATTTACAAACTGACACAGTTCTGGCAAGTGGTAATTATAAGCACCCTTAACTTCAATAAGTCCGGTTTATAAAAGATGCCTTTCACAGTTTTGTTGTGTACTTTAGATATTTTCTATAAAGCTCCTCAGATTTTGGAATGGTGTCCTTTTGTAGATAGGACAGTACTGATCTTTTTCCGTGATCTTTGAATTTTTAGGGAATCGATCCAAAGCTGGAATTTTCCTCAAATTCTACGATACAAGAAACCACAGTTCCTGGAACTTATGCTGAGCTTACCAGTGTTCGACGTGATGAAGAAAGTGTATCTGATTCTGAGGTAGGTGAAAATACTCACACACAGACTAAGCCTGCTTTATGGATGCCTGCTTACAGATCAGACATGACACCTCATTATTATGAACAGTTTTTGTTCTCCCAAGTTATACATTTTCACAAAAATTGACCTGCTTCACATGGACAAACTGTTTACTGTGGACAATACTTCTGCTCTCAGACTCAATGGTGAGCATTATTACAGTGGGTTTGACTATACTTGTTTACCATGAGACTCCCTGTAGCTAAGTAAAGCATCTTTCAGCGACTGGCATGCAGAAAGAAAGTCATATTGTGCTGCTTTCTTTTATTATCAGTAAAAATTGTGATTACTATGTTCTTCTTTTTCAGACTGAAGGCAGCTCAGAAACAGAGGAAGAACTTATTTTGACCCCTGCTCCAAGACACCACAGCCATAGTCTCCATGCCAAAGAATACCATTGCGTGTGTGAGTGTCCACGGCGTCCAGAAAATGATGGGAGAGTGACCTTAAGATCAAGGTCACTTTCTCCCACACGCAGACCAAAGTCGGCCACACCTTCTGTAAAGCCTCCTTTTAAGGCTGGAAAGGCAGATGAGAGGATCATATCTCGGCGTGACTTTTTGAAGCCCGGGAGGTCAAGACAAAGAAGCAGATTTGCCTTGGTAGAAGGAAATCCTGGTAAGAGCATAAATTTGCATCTCAAATGTTTGATGGCCTACAGTGTAGGTGATTTTATATAAACATTGTGATAACTGGGTGTTTTTTGCCAGTGACCATGTTTGCTGCAAATTATGAGCAATCAAGATTAAATTTGTTAATGTGCAAAAGTGAGCCAATTTTTGAAAAATCAAAGAGGTCTCTTTTAAGCCAATTAACCAATTTCAGTCGTTTCAATATTTACGCATATTAAGTGACTCTGTGAATAGGGAGGTTTATCTGCCAATTTCGGGTGCATTTTTTAGTTAAGAACAAGTAATAAGACGTGAATATTTTGTGCAAGTGCCATAGCTATTGAGGACGCATTATAGAAATGGTTAGAGAAGTGGGGAAAATCACCTATGAATTTTAAACAACTAGAAATTTGTTACTGATTGAATAAAACTGAGCCTGTATCCCAAAAATCGAAAAACTTGACCAAATCCAAAGGATACCCTGTTTAAGACATTGATAGACATTATCAGTGAATTTTTGTACCCTGTTTATAATATTAGACAGAAGATCCTGAGCACCATACCCAAAGCTGAAACGGTTATATCACTGTTTACTTGCAGCTGATTGTGTAAAATTTTATTATTAATAATTTTGCCTTTTTAGCACCCTGCCCAGACTGCCGAGTCCCTCACAAGGATTGTATAGTCTGCCAAGCATACCTAAAAGTTTATGGCAGGGACTTCTTAAAGCAGCGGTTTGACCATGGACCGCACAGAAGAACAACCTCAACACCAGCATACACCAGCTTTGCATCTGAACCTCCAAGGGTTCACGCCCGTTTACCTGACGATGACCTGAATGTGTCAAGAGCTTATAGTGAGCCAATACCAAGGAGTAGGAGACTATTTCCAAGAGAGGTTAATGGTTATGGTTCATACCTGTCATCTTCTAGTCGAGACATTAATGACCGAGTTGACAGCTTGGTGAGGAGACATACTTCTCCTGTTCCAGTAAGTCAAAATTACTCCAGATATGTTTTGACGCAATAAGTTACTTCTGAGTACACTTGTCTAAGTATTACTCCAGGAGAAATCATGGATGATCTAGTTATCTTGATTCATCTGCTACACCATGAACCCCCTTCATTAGATGTACTATTAAAATCTACTCCTACAGTAAATTTATTGTTACATTTAAATCAAAAACTGCTAGTTTCTACCAGTGGTAATTTCTGCACAGAACTGCTAGTAAGAATAAAACCAAATTTTTGGCTAAAGGACCTTAGTTTAACCTGAGTCTCGTATATGTTCTAATGCTAGGGACTAGGGTGTCAAATATGCCGTCAATTGCCTTTTTTAGTACATAATTGTATTACTTTGTCTCACTTTCATGAGCCTGAATTCCCTAGGACTCAGAATGAAAATAGCTCTGTTGAACATTCTATAGGTCCCATCAGGCTGTGAATATTGCTGAGATCAAATGAAGTACGAGACAGTTGAAAATTTCAAAAGGTAGTACTGTATTGAATTTATTTCTGTTGAACTGTGTTTCAGCCTTACAGATCAAGAAAGCTAATTGAGATGTCTGATTCTGAAGATGAGGATACAGACAGTATGTTATCCCTACAAGAATTAAGGTGAGATGGCAATCTCTCAGCCTGCCAGACTAGTGCAAAATTAGCATACAGAACGACCTGGTGTGTGTTTTCACAGCTGCTATCAAACGATAATAATTCATCAAGTTTACTCAGAAGTGTGAAGGAGGGTTGGAAGCACGGTTTTTGCGATTTTTTTATACTTTCTTTTTGTTCTCATTACTTAGCAATTTGTTGGAAAAGATATCAAACAATGGAGAGAGTGTCTCAATAGGATAATTATCCAGCACCTCAAATTTCATCCAAAAATGGCTGTAGAGAAGCACAAAGCAAATATTTTTTTTTTTACTTTTTATCTAATAAAAGAGGACATTTAGCGACCATGTAACATACTAATATACTGTTAGTAGTAAGAGACTGAACTCTCCTCACCTCTCAATGACTCTATTTTCTGCAATGCCACATGACTTGCGAAAAATGATTAAAAAAAACTGCACCACGTATGCCATTATTGAAGTCACAAATTCAATAACAGACTGAAGTATATCTTGTTTCAGATCTGAGATAAATGACGCCAGGTTAGAATCCCTCGATAGGTCCTTTGAGGATCCTGAGCACCCGACACTAGGGACTAGACTAGATAGAAGGTAACTGCTAATATACTAACACAATAATCTTACTAGTGGAATTCTGCATGGCTGCAGGGGCTTGAGTTTATATTGCTTCCTCAAAAGTTGAATGCGGCATGCCCTAGTGAAACCCTGACCCCTTTCAGGTCATGCAACAAAAATATATAATTATTATCGCATTTTAGAATCTCTACCCTGAACAGTCAAAGCTCAGGAGCAAACACTGTCATTAGTGGACACTCTACTAGGCTCTACTTATAACCTCCTTGAAAAAACCCCATTTTTTCTGCAATTCTCATACAAACTCTGCTACACACTCCTGTATGTGGCCAGGGGCCTGTTTCTCGAGTCCCAATAATTTTTCGGGCCCAGAAAGTTATGTTATGTTGTGTTATGTTTACATTAAAGACTCAAATCTTGTTGGTTTTGAAAGCTGAGCAATAAAATATCTTAGTTGATAAAACAAGTTGGGCTGATATGTGGAGTTAGAACTACACCAACGTTCAATAGTTTTAGATTTTAAAATTATAGCTCTGGGCCCGAAAAGTTACTGGGACTTTCGAGAAATGGGCCCCAGCTCCAGCTGCAGAGACTTTTTCTACTTCCCGAGAGTGTCCACTTTTATGAGCTTCAACTTACTGTGTTACATTAAAATTAGGAGAAGAAAGAGACTGCTCCCAGTCTACTTAAGTGCCACACCTTGTAAGATTTGGAAGGGAGTTGCCACAGTACCCTGCCCCCTCCCCTGCCATGGGATACTTACCATGTTTAGGGGCCGATTGCATGAGGCGGGCTGGCTCAGTTCGCCGGGAGCTCGGCACGTCTGTGAAACACACTAAAAATCAACTTCGCGATTACATGGAAAAATTTCAGTCCGGTAATAGCTGGGATCCCGGCTAGCCGGGATGAAAATTTACCATGTAATTGTGATTGCCGGGCCAGCCCGGCTAGCCGGGCCAACGCTTTCTTGTCACTAAATTTCGCTTCAGAGCAAAATGGCTCACCAGAAGATCGACATTTCTCTTTTTATATAACAGATAAAGGTTTATCAGACCATAAAGCTACGTAAAACTGAAAATGATACGCCAAAATAATGGATTAGCGACAGTAAAAACACTTGATTCATGCTCTTCGATGTAGCCGTCTTTTCACACGACAGCTTCTAAATTTAGCCGCAGGCGGGCTGGCCTGCCTCATGTAATACCGGGCTAAACAGCCATCTCGGCAGACAGAGCCAGTCCTTCTACTGAGCCAGCCCGGCTCATGTAATCAGCCCCTTAGTGGCAATCTATGATGTAATCATGAACGATATTCATCTCCTCTCTCCCTCTAATTGAAAACTGTTTGACTCGAGAAGCTAATAAATCCAGAATAGCACCAGCTTCCAGCTAGATACTTATAACTAAAGGAAATTTCGTAGCTTAGAAGTAGTTCGTATAAGTCGAGTTTTAGACATGTTCGCTGATAAATCGCTAAAAATCCCGGTAAAAAGCGTATTAAAAATTAAAATACTAAACGTTTTTTATCATCATCACTTTAATTATTTTTAACCACGTTGAGTTTTGTTCCTTCAGTGAGAGAATCGCATGAATAGCATCATCAATATATTCACTACCCAACCATTTTTATGCCATTTTCTTTCTGTCAAAATTATTCATTATTTTTACTACTAACTCTGAAAAGCCCCCAAATAAGGAATAAACAAAGTTTTAATTTTGTTTAATTTTCAAATTTTCAGTTTGCGGGGCTATTGACAAGCAAGTAATATGGAAATTCAAAGTTTACCTGTGTAAAGGTGAAATGTCTTATATTTATCTAATTATCGTTTGACCATTTATGTCAACGTCGGTCAACTCTTTTTGACGTCAGATTCTTGATAATTTTAATAGAAGAGTTACTTATTAGAAGTTTGTAGATGTTTGAATTAGTAAAAAAATATTTCGATTTGTCTTTTGCAGCATTACGGTGCCCTTATCGGGTGAGAAGTTGTGGTCGAGTCGTAAGTCACAGTTAACAGGACGTTCACACCGCGCTTTGTTTGACGTCTCTTTGCAAGAGATTTATAAAGATCTGTATGATAAAGCGAAGGATTCACAACAGTATTGAAGAGAACATTGAGCTAAACACATTCAAACCTAGTGGCGGTGAGGTCCAAGATGGCCAAAGAAGGGGCGTTATACAAGTTACATAAAAATCTGATTGATAAAGGGAAGGATGATCTTGACCAGTATTAATGTGGTTCAACTTTGGCTGACACAATTGGTGCAAGTGTAACTTAAGAAGTCGAGGAAGCGGGCGAGGCTAAAGAAGAGAAGAGTGGAAGTATGGCACAGTGTCCACTTTTTTGACTCGCACCAATTAGCCTGGTGTCTTTGTGATGGACGGAACATAAACACATTCACTGATACATTGTAGGTTCCCATTTTGATGCAAATTTTAAAGATACTGTAGAACACAAACCGGGGATTTACAGTATTTTCTCCAGCACTACAAGTTTCCTTTAGTGTACATAAATAACTTGCTATAAATGGTACACATTCGCTTATTATAAGTATATCAGTCAGTTAGGAACAGAAAAGGTATGAGTGTAACGTAAAGTAGGCCAATAAGGGAGACAAGGATAAAGAGGGGATAGTTAAAAAAGATGGATGTATGACCCCATCCTCAATACTTTTGTCTCACACAAGTTTACCTGAAAGCCTTGTCACAGTTAAAAGATAATGTCATTTAGTGACGACTAGCCTAGGCAGGCCAAAACATCACAAGGTAGTATCTTGTTGTTTCTACGAATGTTCCGTCGTTTTTCTAAGAAACCTCCCTTTAGCAGTCATTCCTTTAAAGTTATACAATGCAAGTGTGGATCACATTGTAGGTATTACTTGTCATTTTATCGTTATTCTGACGTATCTATACATAACTTATTCTTATCCTGAAGTTGGACCTCTAACGATTTTAACTATATTTATATATTGTAAAGAACCGTAAGTTGACGGCATCAAAAAGTATCTTTTCTTTGATTTAAGTGAAAAAAAGTATTCAAAATTTTCAGATATTGATGGTGTTGGTGATTAACGATTGAAACTGCATTTCTTACCATGCAAAAATTATCAAATTTATAATAGTATAATAAAACTTAGGTTTGAAGTGTCATGTTGTCTTTTTTTTATTTCACCAAATGGAAAAAAGAAGAATTGGTCGGTAACCTTGAAAGCTATCTCTCTCAATTGAATTCTCCGTTTTGTTAAGAGTTTCACCTCCTAAACGTTCCAAAAACAGACATAAACCAAGTCTTTTTAACGCCAGTGAAATTTTCCAGTAATTGATGAATATTTACAGAACAGAAAAAGGCTATAAGGTAGCCTAGGAAAACAGCCGACGTTCCGCGAGCCCTCGCGAGGGCTCAAGAGGCGACCTCGCAGCTAAAAGGGAACTTTTTCGATATATGGAGAACTACGTCAGTTTGTCTCATTGACAAATTTCTTTTGTTTCAATATTTGAAGGCGATTTTCCCCATTTCTAAATTGCACAAAATATTCACGCCTTCACACTCACGCATCTGAAATTGGTTGGCAAATTCCCCTATTCACGGAGTTATTAACACACGAACTGGTTGAAAAAAATAGAAATTGGTTGACGAGCTTAAACGAAACATCTTCGCTTTTTGGAAAACTGGCCAGTTTTGCTCATTAACAAATTCCTATTCTTTAAATATTTATAGGCACAAAATATTCACGCCTTCATACTCTAACATGTTCTAAGGCACCTGAACATGGCCGGCAAGTCCTTCTAGTAACGGAGTTATTTACGCATGAACATTACACAACAGAATTTGAGTTAATGAGCATAAGAGGGACCTCTTCGATTTTTGGAAAACTGGCTCAATTTTGCTCATTATCAAATACCTATTGTTTCAGTGTCCATAAGCGATTTCTTCATTTCCTGTGAGCGCTCTAGCTTTGACACTTGCGCAAAATATTCACTCCTTCACACTCTTTGACGCACCTGAAATTGGTCGGAACTTCCCCCTATTCGTGGAGTTATTAAAGGAGGTCGCCCCAGAAACATTGTATTTTTTTGAAATCGCAAATAAAAGGATAACACTAAGTTGAGTTACTGACCGTGGTTCTAGCTTCTAAAGTGGCGGCACGCAGTGTTGAATTAATTATGGCACTCTTTGGAGAGGAATTTCAGTGGGATTAGATGCACTTTAGAAGCTAAAACCACGGTCAGTAACTCAACTTAGTGTTATCTTTTTATTGGCGATTTAAAAAAATACACCGTTTCTGGAGTGACCTTCTCCTTTAACGCACGAATGATTGAAACAATAGAAATCGGTCATTTACAAGGGACCTCTTAGTTTTTTTGAAAACTGGTCCATTTTTGCTCATTAACAAACCTCTATTGTTTCAGTGTTCATTCGCGATTTTCTCCGTTTCTGCGAAAGCTCTAGGTTTGACACTTGCAAGAAATACTCGCGCCTTCACATTCTTCCTAACGCACCTGACAGTGGCCGGCAAATCCCCATATCCACGGGGTTATCAACGCACGGATATTTAAACAATAGAAATTGGTAGGGACCTCTTCGATTTTTGGAAAACTGTACTATTTTGCTCATTAGGAAATTTATACTGTTTAAATATTCAATGGGCGATTTTTCTGTTTCTATGAGGACTCTAAACTTTGACGACTCGATTAAACGCCGCGGCGTTTATTAAATTTTTAGCGTTTCCGATGCGGCGTTTATTCAAGGGCGGCGTTTATTTCAAAATCATATTTCTTAAATCACTGATAATAATTACGGTAATTCACTCGTAAATACTATGTAAAACAGAAACATGTTTAAAGTTCCAATGTCTCGCTTTTTTGCTGAGATAGAATCATAATTGTCTGGCTTGTGATATGTACAACGTTCATGTGTAGATTACCAAGTTTTACCGTTCTTGTAATTTTTTTTCTTATAATCCTCGAATAAACGCCGCATTCTTCTGATTGGGTGCGGCGTTTATTCGAGGGCGGCGTTTATTGGTAATTTTGCTTCCATCTGCGGCGTTTAATCGAGTAAATACGGTATTTGCAATTTATCTAATGCACCTGAAATTGGGGTGGAAATCCCTCGGAGTGCAGAAAGAAATATGGCATGTATGGTAGCCAGTCTGTGGACCAAAGAAGACCTAATTTGGGGCAATTTAGATTTTACGCGCCAAGTCGCCACTTATGTTTTTTTTTTCGATGTAGCCCTTAAACTGTCACCGCTAAGGGATACAACGTCGAAGCCAGGCAAAGAAAATAGGGCCTTGGGCAACTGGGTTCAACATTTCCATTCAACATTGTCAATTCAAAATGCGTTTTGTCAATGTGTTCAATGACGATAAATGATGTTGATTAAGCATTTATTTTGTTCCTCGGGTGAGAATATCAACACTGAATCGGTTTGGCCACTCGTTCAACATCATCCAACGAAGCTGCATTCAGCAATGCTGGTGTTGACTGAGGCCTAAGGCTCTGGTACATTTATGGGCTTTCTTTCAAAATTTTGATGATCATCCAACGTCAATTTTAGCTGGGGTCCTCTCCACCCTACCCCTCCTCTTCTCCCCTTCCCTCCCCTCCCCCGTTAAAAGGTCTTTTTAAGGGACTACGATGAATCTCACCACCACAGCGTAGACAAAAGTTTATCACTCTACATCATATGTCAGAATTTCTAGCCAGCATTACCATTAGTTTTTCTGGTTCTAGCAGGGACAATATACACTGTACATAATTAAAGTCTTCAAATAATTTATGTTAGCGACAATTCTATTGTTTTCGTTCCACTTTATGAGAGGAAAGGGATGTTTGTGCTTTTAAGTCAACGCTGGCGTGACAAACATTTTTTTCTATTAAATCTATGACTGTGCTCTCTAACTAAAGAAGCAACGTCACATTTCCAACTTAACGATAAACATTGCTAAGCTAAAGCATACTGTAGGTCCCGTCTATCTCACACCCTCAAAGGAAATGCAAACAAACATGGTGACAAATTTCTCACTTTTGTTTAATACTGCAGAAGCATGGTACAAATCACCGACCAAAGGGCGTCTATAGAGTCTTCTCCAGAGGTCTTTTATTACAATATTGGTTTTTTTTTGTACTGTTTATTACAGTTTTTATTCAGCGTGGTTTTGCCAATATCACCCAAAAATACTTTGGCCAACTTATAGTTTAGCAATGCGTTAACCCACAATCCTCAATTGTCACAGTTCTACTAGAAAGCATTGGACGCAACTAGTTATTTGACAAATAACCGAAGTCTAAAAGAACGAATTGAAAGCTCTTGGAAATCGAGTGAAGTGTAAATAATTTAACTGAAGGTTAGAGCTTTGAAAACACTGCTTCTTCTTTGTTCATCCCTGCTTGAACAGATTTCATTATATCTTCTGTCTGCAACATAGCCATGTTCCATGTGGCCTAGGAAAACAAATAACATTTACGTTGCAAATTCATGCACTTATAATGAATGTAAAATACAACTTGAGAAGAAGCGTGCTATTGGGCAAATTACATTGTTTGATCAATCACGCACACCCCACATCATTTCATCAAGACTGAAATATTGAGTTTTAGTAAGAGAGATAAAACGTTAAAATTCTTTCAAATCCACTGAGATTCCAGGGCAACAAAACCAAATGAAAAACAATTTGACACGAAATGAAAAGCTAAAACTAAGTAAAAATCAAATGCCAAAGAGAAGGTAGCCTCTATGACAGCAACAACCCTTGGTTACCTTTTTCACTGCAATCATTCAACGCAGCAGACCTTTAGAAGACCAGCTCAAAGGGCTCAAAAAGTCAAGTTTGTGAACCACGCTTGGTGATTTCAATCCATTTTGTCAGTTTCTGTTTTCACAGTTCATTGGTTGTCAAAAAATGAACGTAGTTCTGATTGACAGTACATGTAGTAAAAAATGCAATCAATAATTGGGTTTTGAAGTTCATAGTTCCCTTGTTATTAAAAGGCACAGTAAAACACTCTATGATTGGTTAAAAAATCTCGTGCCACCTTCTTAACCGATCAGAAGTAATGCATCAGTCAATTCCAGCAGTGCCCAACCCCCCCCACCACCCAACCCGGGGCCAACCCTCGGGATCATCTAGAAAGCAACACTGCCCAAGATTTAAAAAAATCATTATGAGAAATTGTCACTCACGACAGTTGCTTTTAGTTTACTATTTGGTTCAGTTATTCGTTCATTTATTTGATTTCGACATGCACAATTGATAAGTGTTTATTTAATAAGCTAAGAAATGCTTTTGAAAAGATATTAACACATTGACCCCTGAACTGCCCGTAACTGCCCTTGTTTAACCACGTCCCTTGTACCACTTGTAACGTTATCAGTTTTAACGGTCCTAGACAACTTTGACGACTAACTTGTACAGGGAGATGAGATCTTTCAAGCCATACCCAAATGAGCGCGATTCAGTAAACAGACCAGGGAAAGATGCAAAAAATCGAGTAACTTTTACCAGAAAATTCCAATGAAAATCTTGTCCCACTACCCACTCGTACTTCCTTCAAAAAAAAATCACCATCCTCTAACTTTTTGTAAAACCTTTTCCCACCGAAAGGAAGCCTAGTAAATGTCCAACAAAAGAAAAAAAACGGGGAAAGAAAAGACGAGGGGGCAGCGAAATTTCTTGAAAAAAAAAAACGATCTCGAAATTTTGCTTTCTGTGCATGCCCAAACTTCAAGAGCTGTAATTTGGCATCAGGAATGCAAGCTAGTCTAGCGCTCGACTTGTAAACAACCTTTTGGACAGTTTTGATTCTCTTTGGCTAGACAGCGACCTAAAACGGCTTGACTCGCTCCAAAAGCATTTTTGGCAAAATTTCCAGGTGTCAAGGGGTTAAGTTATCAAAGAACTGAAAGTGTATGATCCATATTTAACAAACGGCCAAAAACGTAAAAGATTTTCATGAAAGTGATCACCTTGGATAGCTTTAAAATCCATATATTGCAAGACCAAAACCTGACAAGGGGGTCAAAATGCCCCGGGGTTGTCCCGAGGGTAAGCAAATGCTCGACCCCCGGGCAGTGATAAAATTTCAAAATAATGCCTCACCCCCAGGATTAAAACATGAGCAAATGCCCGACTAATGTCCAGGGGGGGGAGTGGGGGGGGGTTAAACACCCCTGGAATTGATTGATGCATAAAGCCAAAACTAACTGTGACTTGCTCACACGTGTTTTCCTGCACTTGAAACTAGTGACACATATTTGCTATGATTTGTGATTAATTTATTGTGTTGTTTGTGTCAAAATAGTCTTTCAATTGGTCTTAGCTTTATGACACTCAGTTGAAACAAATGCTTCATGCTCCCAAGGCTGCAAATACTACTCCATAAACCTACCATGTATTCCAGACCCTCTCTTGCTGAATGGTCTCTAGAGTAATTAAGATTATGCTTGATTCCTGACATGGCAACAGGGCTTTTCTTGGATATCTGGGCTGCAAGCTCTATGGCATCTTTCACAAGACTGTCACGATCAGGGCAAATGTGACTGAAAGAGATCAATCATCATTAAACGGAAATTTAATTCCTGGACTGTATGCCTACTAGGCTCGAGTGTGGGCTCATTTTCCCGAACAGCGGCTGGTATTTCTAAAATACAGTGAACAAGGTGTGTTTAATATTCATGTAGTACTTGTATAAAATGCTGGAAATTGATTTTTTTTAGTACATGTGAGTCTTAGAAAATAAGAAAATGCCGTAATGATTTTTCCCTGGGCTGCTGGCCAAAGAAAGGAAATTTAGGACACCTTCCCCAGTGTAAACAAACCAACCTGCAATTATGCTTTTTTTTCCCTTACTGTAAATTTGCAAGATATGGTTTCAAGTCCTAGGGCACCCATAGAGAATTGCAATTAAGAAGTGAATAGAACATTGAGGCACAAGGACTTCGGTTCTTTAAGTATTTTGGGTCAATTGCACCTTGGAACAAAAATGAAAAATGTTTGGCCTTGGTGGGCTTTGAACCCACAACCATCGGTTCAGATCACCATTGCTTCTTGGGCAAGAAGACCACGGGAAGTTCATCAGGACACCACTCTATGAATAACTGTCTGAAAATAGACTATGAGCACACCTGACAAACCCAAACTCTTTGGCCTCTTCAGCTGTGAAACGTCTGCCAGTAAAACAAAGCTCTCTCGCAAGACTGAGGAAACAATGAAAAATGTGGTAGTTGGCTAAGGTCTAATTCTAACAACATTTAACACTAAAGTCCAGGACCTATAAAGTTAGAACATCTTACAAAAGAAATTGCAGCTTGTGCTCAGCCCTAATTGATTATACTTCATCATTTCACCTTTGGCATTGCTGCACATACTGCTGCAAACAACAATTTTCAGGTGTGGACACCTGCTGCAATTTCTAAAAGAAATCTGCCCTTATATTGCACATTGTGCTTTGGCTTTCTTAATTTCCTTGATATATATGCATATTGCCAAATGACACCAAATAATTATATAACTAAAATGGATAAAAACATTTTAAAGAGCAAATCAGGACAGCTGGATTTGAACAGCATCAGATGAGAGACAGGATGCCCAGAAATCAAAGTTGCAATTTTCACAAAACTTTCAATTGACTTTTGAGGCTGTTATTAATTTTGTCTCTCAAGTTTACATGTTCTCCCTTTCATCAGTAATGCAATTTTCAACTTTTTTTCTTCCTAATTCAAGATACTGAAGTAAGCTTACAGTAATTCCCTGGCTTCCCTAAACATGATCAGCCAAGATACTGTTCTTTATTTTTTAGAAACATTTTCTAGGATTGTAATATGAGGAAACAAAACCTTTAATTACCTTTCAATTTGGTCTCTTTTGATAGACATCTATGATGTTACATGGCATTAACAATAAGCATATAATAATAAATAATCATTTAGCGAATCAATGTCACCTGTCATTTCCAATGATTTTTGGAAATTTCTGCAAAGTACCAAGATCCGCAGCTAGACCAAGGTCGATTTCCTACAGAAAATAAAATTATTTTCAAAATGAAGGGTTTTATGCAACAATATCATTTTATTGCAGATTGATTTTGGGCAAAAATTGTTTGGCTTGCAACTGTCTTGATTTGCCTAAAAACTCCAGCAAAGCACAAGGGATTGCCAATTTGCACAAAAAAGCAGCACAAATGGCTAAATAGAATCAAATACACAAAGAGAAAAACTGGTATATGGTAAATGTTGTCTACTTCTAAAGAACAGTTTTCGGGCTTATCAAATGTCTGCAATTTTAAATCCACAAGCACAGCTACAATCATTATCTGACAAAATTTGATTTTTAAAAAACAAGAAAAACATGGCGGTACCACACTCTCTCTCACCGCAAGATAACTCAGCCACACCTAGTAAATGATATACTTCCTCATGTATGAGGAATTGAAAACTTCACATACAAACAAAAACACACCTTCACTTGGAACCACGCATCAGCAGAGCACAAGCGAATGTCACATGAGCAGACCATATCCACTCCACCACCAACACACCCTGAATGTACAGCTGCTATAACTGGCTGGGGACATTTTTCAATCACAAGAAAGGACTCCTGAAGGGATAGGATAAGCTTCCTCAATCGATGCGCTCTCCGTGAAGGGTCATTACCAGGATTCATGATATCACCTGCCATGTCCATGAGATCTAAGCCTACATCCATGTAGAGATACAATGGAAGCCAGTTAATAAGGATACAAATGGGGCACACAGAGGTGTTTGCATTATCTGGGTTTCCATACTAAGTGGGTTTTTGGGTTAATTGTCACCGCCACAATTTATCCACACAAAACTTATGAAGCTTAACCCAGTTTCTGTAGCACAAAGCAACTTAGAGTATTGCTACTCCCCCCTGGATGGGATGCTAGTCCATTGCAGAGTTACCCACAGCAGTATGTCGCCGGTACCCATTTTATACACCTGGGTGGAGAGAGACAATGTGGGGTAAAGTTTCTTGTCTAAGGAAACAACATGATGGCAGGGACTGGGCCTTGAACCACTGACCTTCACATCTGGTCTAACACATCAACCACTTCACCACTGCACCACCACACAGTTTATAAATGGCCCGGGTTCAATTCCCTGTCCCGGTGTCACATGTGGGTTGAGTTTGTTGTTGGTTCTCGTCCTTGCTTCGAGGGTTTTTCTCCGGGTACTCCGGTTTTCCTCCCTCCATAAAAAAAAAACCAACATTTCCAAATTCCAATTCGACCTGGACATTTCGTAGGGCCATAAGGAAGACTACAGTTTGACTGTAATTATGCACCATACTGAAATAAAGTGTTTATTTATTTATTATTTATTTATTTATATAAATGTCAATAGTTAATTTTTCTAACAAGTTTACTTAATTTTTTCAACTAGGTATTTTTGTTATGATTAGTCTGAAACGGGGTTTGATTTTTTGGGGTGCAGTTAACTAATAGGGGAATGGCTTGTTAGGGTTTCTGAAAAGAGTACAAGGCATACTCCAATTCATCCTCTACTCCCTACCTACCTACCCCACCCTCGTGTGCTCTACCCCCCTAACTCCTAGGTGCGCCAACCCCCCATTCATATACTACTTACATTTGGTCTCAGTCTTCTCTCTGCTAAGATTGAAAGAATAAGGGATGTTGAGATATGCCTGGATTCCTGAAAGGAATACAAGGCATATGTTATGGTTCAATTTTATCCTTGGTTCAACTTTTATTCTCCTTTGTTTTTGTGTATGGTAATGTATGAAGCATAAAACAAAGGAAAATAAAAATTGAACCAAGGATAAAATTGAACCACAAAACATATTTCAACATCCCTTTCTTTCCTTTCTTCCTGTTCCTCTACTCCCTACCAACCCCACCCTCATAAGCTCTAACCCCCAAACTCTTGTATAAGAAAAGTTAAACCTTTATTTTAATATCATTTGGCCTCTCTCTATTTAATGCCCCAGTAACGGTGGGAGCATGTGATTTCTTGGACTCTCTGTTTTTCATGGGCTAAAAAGTACTTAAGACGGATTCCGCTCAACGTTGGAGCAATAAGTGCAAAAAATATTTACCAAAAAACTACTCATAGCACGGTAACATTTTAAATGCTATTTGAAACATCTCACTCTAGTTCACTTGCCCAAGTGACCCCATGATGAAATTCTCAAGCATTCTCAAGAAAATTAATTTCAAATCTCGTAAAAGTATGCTAAAAACGGGCGCCATTTTGTTTTGAACTGACATGAAGCGTCTTTTTAATTGAAATATGGATAACTTCAAATCCAATTTTCTCTCGCGGGGTCAGCTTGGGAGCAAAAGTAACGATAATTTCTTCTTATCAGAGGGCAAAATGTGACAGTGCTGCAAGTATTTTTTTGGTAACTTAATTTTTGCACTTACTGCTTGAATGTTGAGCGGAAATCGTCTTAATTGGTTATGGCCTAGGCTTTGGACTTTTTTGGGGTCCAGGATTAGTCTGATGGGTCTTTTGAGGGGTAACAAAATTTGACCTCATTCACACCTCCCCAGTACTAAATAATTGTACCCTGGGTACTCCCCCTGGGTCCTCTGACCTGCTGTGAAGATTTTTCCAGCTCCAGTTAATACCACTGCTCTGCAGTCAGAATCGTCACTGATTTGTCTAAAACACGCAACCATCTCCCTATATCCAGAGAAGAATAATAGATACTTAAATATTAATTTTTGATTACTTAAAAAATATCAATACCGTAGACAAATCTACACTTTTTACTCAGGTCAAGTTTTAACTTTTATATGTGACAAGGTAAGCTGTCTTGGAAGAAAAATCAATGGATACTACGGACATCATGCTATTGCCAGGGGGGGGGGGGTCTCAATAAAGTTTTATATGGAGAGGTTCCACTCTGGTGCTCAAATGCTTACCCTTTATACTTATAATTAGTATTTGTATAAGTGGCAATCCTTTCATATACCTAGAGCAGAAACTGCACCTCTTCCTTATATTTCAAGGATAAGCCAAAACAATACAATGTCCAATAATCACTGCATTTTTCCTGCACTTTTAGTTGCCTGGTTCAGTTGCTCAGAGGCTCAAAGCATTCCTGTGTTTCACATTGTTATTTCTGTCAGAATTTGGCACCCTATTATATACTTACCTTAAGCTGCCATTGCTTTCAATTTGCATAACATTTGGGGGAAACTAGAATGACAATTTACCCTAACTTTCCGTCTACTGTGAGCTTAGAAAAGGCACTCCTTTTGGCCATAGCCTCCCCCATATAGCCCACTCTTGGGGAGTGGGGTGGGAGTGGAGGGGGGGGGGGCATGGGATGCAGATTTAAATTCTTACCTCCAAAACGTCTGGTTCATTGCATTCCTCTTTTCTGGCCTGTTAAGCTCCACCTGAATTACATGTTCCTCTGGTTTTGAAACAGCAAGTGTTTCAAATGTGTATGCAGCTGTACTGCTCATCCTTGCCTTTGAGTTTCCAGCACTGCTATGAGATGCTAACAGAGCTTGCTTTGGTTTCAGTGTTGTACGTGAATTTGTTAGACGAACGCCAATTCCCAAAACTGAGAAAAAAACACCAATATGACAGAATTAAGAAACACGAACAAACAAGACATGTACATGCAGAGATTCCTTTGAGCCATGATACTGAGAAGCTAAAGTGGCCAGGCTGCATTTTGTGTACGTTTCCCGGAAGATCTTCGGGGTGGGCTTCCAAATCAGATGGCGTACTGGCGTACGATCATGGTCTTTGACATAAAGCGGCATAAGACCGAGCCAGCGAAGCGTAGGAGGGTGTAAGCTTTCCTCATATTAACAATATTGTAAACGAGTTAATTAACATGAACACAAGGATTTTGTTTTTCTTTTGGCTTAGAATTTTCCTTGTGTGGGCAGCTCGGCGGCCGCTTGGCGTACAAATTCTAAACTCTTGCGTACCTTCGGCATGAGATGTACACGGAATGCGCTATTCCATTTAATCTCCACACCCCTCGGTTAAGGAATAGTGGAATTCTTCAGGGGTAAGGGATAAAAGTAATGGAATTCTTCAGGGGTTAAGGCTAGAAGCTGGAGAATTCTTTAGGGGTAAAACCCATACTATAAGTGGAATTCTTCAGGGGTAAACAGAGATTTCATGGAATTCTTCAGGGGTAAATGCTTTTTTGTGTGAAATTCTTCAGGGGTAAAACCATTTCTTAAGGAAGTCTTCAGGGGGTAACACTTTTTAATGGAATTGTTTAGGGGTAAGAGGGAAAGGTCAGTCCTCAACCGGGGGGTGCGGATATTAAATGGCATAGCCCAATGCACCCTTGTAAAGTGGCAGCGAAGAAAGAAGAAATTTGACTGCGGGGATGAAAAATAAAAGCTACGCGAGGGTTTTGTTTTAAAAAGGCTTTAACGCCACTCACCCCTTGCAACGTTTAACCTTGAAAACATTTCTGCTGCTTTCACGTCCTGGAAGTCCTTGAAAAACTTCAGCCCTTCAGTTCGCCATTTTGTTTCTCTGTAACGAGGCTAGGCCAGGCTGCATAGCAACCAGCCTCGTTGTCACACTCTTTAATATAATTCAATATGGCGGACGAAACGAAGGTGTTTTCGAAAAATATCTTCAGAATTTTAGCCTTTGGGGATAGCCTTACGACGGGGAATATCGGAGGAGAGGAAAATAAAGCATTGGATAAGCCATACACCCTTCGTCTCTCAAAGTTACTAATGGAAAATCACCCTAATTTAAAGTTTAAAGTGGACAACAAAGGCATTTATGGTGAATTGGTCTGCAGGGAAATGACCTCCAGACTGCCGAAACTTTTGGACGAATGCGGACCATACGATATAGTGATTATTCTAGGAGGAACTAACGACATCATCGAACCTAAAAAAGGTTTGGAAGACACTCTTTTCAAGGGGATCAGAGAGCTGCACTCTGAGGTGAAAAGTCATGGGGCAAAATGTATTGCTCTTACAATTCCTGAAAGTGACGTTTATTTTAAAGATTTGGGGAAGAATGGTGAGTCCTGGGTTACAGAGGAAGGAGAGGATATTCGTTTAAAGGTGAATGAAAAATTGAGGCAATCAATTCAGAAAGAAAATGATGGGATCATCTTGTGCGATCTGGAAGAAAAGTTTCCTCAGCAGAGTTTGGACGGAGAAGATTTGCATAAATTTTGGAGCGATGGGTTGCATTTTACAGAGCAAGGCTATGTTAAAATGGCAGAAATAATCTACGAGGACATGAAACACCTTATAGCATCAAAAGACTAGAGAGGTCAATACATGTTAATTCACACAGGGCACGGAAATACAGTGTGAAATAAATTTGAAGTATAAGAAATGTATGCAGACTAATAAGGGGAATTTTTATGTCCATGCTGGTTTAAGTGGCCTTCACACATCAACCTTATGTTGGCCAACTCGTGTTGGCAAACTCAAATTGGTGTGTGAACGATAAAACAACATGTTGGCAAACTGCTGGCGACAAATAGAACTGGTCTGTATTTTTGCCAACTTTTTGCCAACAGTTTGCCAACATGTTGTTGTGTCGTTCACATACACCAATTTGAGTTTGCCAACATAAGTTTGTCGTGTGAAGGCCACTTTACTGTGAGGTGGAAGTCACTTCTTATTACCTGTTTGGTGCATCTGTCAGTGTTCAGCCAGAATGGGGTTCGAGGGGGGGGGGGGGGGGAAGGGGATGGGGGCAGATACGAGGTCTTTGATCTATCTTCCAATCCCAACCATCAGACATGCAACTCTCAAGTAAAAGGACCATGAAGTCAAGGATTTAAATGGATAAAAAGAAGAAGAAAGTGCCTTGTGAACAAAAAAATCCTGGGTGGTGGGATTGCAAGTCCAGTGTAGGAATGAGGAAATCATGAAAACAAGAAAGTCAATTCATGTTTTCGGGTTTCCCTTCCCGACTGATACACCAGAGTTTCTTTAGAAACTAATAGCTTTCAAAAGCCATTCATTTGCTGTAAGAGTCTTTCAGAAAAAGGTTCAGTACTTTTGCTCAACTTTGGCATGCTGTTGTTGCCTTGGCCAGTCAGGCAGGAGGCAAATATCAGCAAATATCACTAGTTACTATTAGTGACTGCAGTTCATTCATTTTGCAGTTTTATTCATGTTTTCTCTCTAGCAAATAACAGAAATTATTCTGTCCTTGCTTTCCTGATTCACACTGTAAAACCTGGCTGCATTTCAGGTGTCTGTGTAAGTACTGGAGATGATTGTTGGGGAAATGCACCAGGCTCATGCAAGGCTCTCACATGAACCCCCCACACCCCCAACGTCGCACCTTGTAATATTACTCAGACAACTACTACACAGTCCTTGTAGAGCCTTATTGTGATAACTTTATACAAGTAATTCAGTTCACGATTCACTTTTTTAATAATGAAATTATAATTTTTTTTTCAAAAATATAGACATAAATGTGTAAATATGTGTACACATAAAACTGGTTTCTTTCTGTCATCACAGCACCTTGATTTATGCAAATGTTCAATATTTTTGTGTTACACACTTTATACATAATATATACAGTTTTTTTCAGCTGCATGAACCAAGCAACCATCTAATACCAGGCAGGACTCCTTGTAAAGTCTCCACGCAAACTGAATTCACCTGAAAAGAGATAAAAGAACTCTTGAGTGCCCAATTTAACCTTTTAAGCCCCAGCGTCATTATACAAATTCTCCTTACTGGTCTCCATAGAGTTTATTGATTACTAATTTAGAGAACCTGTTTAAACATCAAGACAATTCATCTTTGGCGATCACTTGCTAAATTCTCATGAGCTGTATGTGTTAGAATTCACTGGTATGAAAAGGAGAAATTTGACGCTGATCACTCTTGGAGCTTAAAGGGTTAAAGATCAAATGTTTTAGTTCAACTGAGTAGCCATACAAAGAGATCAATATTCTTGGAGTCACTCTGACAAAAGAATCATGATTGAAATGTCAGCATTTGAATCTCGTTATACTGGCCAATTTCCCTTACCCAGTATTAATGGGAAATTACACATGATGTCAAATTGAAGTGGTTGAATTTCATTGATTCAAGTTTTGGTCTATGGCACAGGCTGTAAAGATGTGGGATGATGCAGTTCAGTAATTGCTAATATCAGTTTTGAAGAAAGTAGACAGGAAATTCAGTTGATAATGTCAAATATTTTTGAATTTCATGCCTCTTCAAAAGTTTCCATGCCCAAAATTTGCTTCAGCAAAGTAAAATTGGTTTTTTAATTTTACTACAAGCATTTTGCTTCCACAGGAAATGTTGTTTGTGTGCATAACTGGGAAACATTAAATGGGAAGCAACGTTTGGAATGTTGCAGAACTGCAACAATTTCCTTGTTTCCAGGGGCCTTCTTAGAAAAATCCTGAGTTGCCATCATTTTCAAGACAATCTAATGTAAAGAAATTATATATCAAAAAGAACTTTGTACCTGCCATGGCCGATTGAATCTTCTAAGCTGCAAAAGCTCCACAACAGTAGCACAGGACAAAGCAGGTGTTGCTGCTTCTGATACGGTAGAAAGCACAAGAAGTGGAGCACTGGCTTGAGTCCAGTTCTCATTCATCATGGCAGAAAGTTCTCTGTCACCCAAGTTCACTGTTTGATAAAGATATATAATTATCATTATTGAGTTTTTCTAACTGTTTTTTTTTTTGTGGTAACCTCATTCCCAGGGTTTCTCCTCTTCCTGTCATCTCTAGGTTGTCCCCTCCCCTCCCCAAACTCTCCTCTTCCCTTCCCATTCCCAGTCTTCTTCCTGTCCCATCCCCTGTCCTCTCCTCTTCCCTTGCTGTTTCCAGTCCTCTTCCTGTCCCATTGCCCATCCACTTCCCTTCCTGTTCCCCATCCTCTACCTTCCTATCCTCTGTCCTCTTCCATCCTATCCCCTGTCCCCTTCCTTCCTATCCCCTGTCCTCTTCCCATCCATCCCCTCTTCCTATCCATCCCCTCTTCCCATTCCCACTCCAGGGGACAGAGGAGTAGAGACCCTCGCAATGAGGCTGCTCATGTCGTACAACATGGTTTTAATTTTTTATTCTGTGGACAACATCCCCAAATGGGACCAATTAAAGGAAAGCCACTGAGCAGTAATTTCCTCTGGTGCCATTTATTTTATTTCTTGTACAAGGAGGTTTAACTTTTGAGTCTACAAATGAAGTTTGTTGTTTGTTGCCAAGCATTCTTAGGAGTTGAAGAGAAGTTGAAATTTAAGTGTGATGACACTTCAAGTTAGCTTGAAACTGCCAAATGTATACAAACAGTAAATTGCACAGTGATTACCTCTTTGACAGTCCGCAGAAGAATCAATCACATATATAAAAGCATCTATCGTTTTACAGAGTTCCCTGACTGTATGCCTTAACCTTATGTCACTTTGTCGAGACTCATCACCATCATTATCATCACTATTTGCATCTTCAACATCAAGCAACAGTTTACTGAATCTTGGCTTGCCCAGTCGTGCATTTTCTTCTCTCTCTTTCCTACAAATTGATGAATAATAGTTTAGTGAACATGAAGTTTGTCTTCGACACAAGCTTTTATAGTGGCCTGTCAGTTATTATTAGACTCAAAATCATGGGGTCATTACCTCTGGTGTGGCATCATTTTTCCTGGGATGGCTAATTTCCCCCAGGTGTGGCTTCGTTTCCCCTGTGATATCTCATTTCCCCTGGGATGGCTCATTTCACTTGAGTAGCTTAATTTTCCCTGGCTGGGATGACTCACACCGCCTGAGAAGGGCTGATTTACCCAGAGAAGTGGGGGGGGGGGGAGGGGCAGTAATTGGCTCTGGGTTTGGCTCATCCCCCCCAGTGTGGACTAGCTTCCTTTTTCTGGATTATCTCATTTTCCAGTGATTTTTGTACTGTTGTTTTTATTTAAGTTGATTCCACTTACATGTTTGATGCATAAAGTAAGATAAGGTTGAATTCCATGTTCTCAAATTTCAGGCAAAGTCCAGAACCAGTACCTATGACAGGAATTTGTAAAAAATGCAATAACCACAAATAAATTATAGAACTTTGGCTCCCAGCTCTTAAATTCATAGTAATAAAATACTTTGTTAATATTATTAGAACAACCCTTATAAATGTTGAGCAAAATATTATTTAATATAATTAGTGCAGAAGGAAAACATACTGCTATAACTACACACTAGCTAACTAATAATTATTTGAACAAACAAATTTATCAAGTTAATATGAACTATTGTATGTCTAATATAAAATGGCATCGAATAATTTATATTTTACTTGTAACTACATTGTAAGCTAACAATTATTGAAACCAAGTGAACTTATTCTAGAAAAATAATAAGCAAATGAACTATAATATACCTGAATAAATTAACACAAATGAACTAACAAATTAGCTGTTTAATTATTGAGTCAATAAATAGTGAACAGAAAGAGATTGGCAATTATTACCATCAAATTGTCCAGGGAACATGCCCGTCACATCAAATGGCGATGTTCGATCATGAAGAAGTTGACGCACAAGACCCCTAGTATCAGACTCCAAACCAGGCCCAAACATTACTACCCGAGGTGATTTTCTCTTAAAAAAAGATGACAAGTTCTGCAAGTTGTAGAATACAATTGACTTAAAACTTGATTGTCTGGTTCTCCTCAGAGATCTACATTCTGGACAGCATCTTAAGTAACTGTAGAGGAGAAAAAAGAAAAACTTTTAATTACATATTTGCTTGGCAATTTTGCTCAGCATGTGAATCAGTGAGGGCACAGGACCTCATGGAAAAAGGGGTAGAAAGTTTATAGGGACATAGTCATGAGCATTTCGCAGATTTTTGGTCAAAACTGTGCTAAAATTATCGGTAGTTAACGTTATCCACGCCCAACATTGTGTTTGAACATTTAAAGGAACATATTAACTTAATTTCATTAAGAGAAAACAAACCATGACCATTTAATATCGATTTAATGTCAACACGCTGAAAAAATTTGAAAAGTTTAGCCTCATTGTTTCAAATCTCAATCCATTTCCATCCATGCCATCCGTAGCAACAGACGACAGAAAATAGTTTCAGTGAAGTAATACAGCCTTAGGTAACAAAACTAGACCATTATTTGTGGGCGCTCATTGATGTGAAGACATATTTTTGATTTTTAAAGTAAACTTAAATAGCGTGACTATGCCCCTTTAAAGTAGACAGGGAGAAAAAGGGTAAACTATGCAGGAAGCAGACTTTCCTAGGTGGTGGAGAGTAGGAATAAGAAACTATTTTGCAACAATGTCTAATATTTTTGTCTTGGAAAACTGCAGATCACAGCGGGAAGTCACCTAGGAAGGGACAGGAACTGGGAATATAAAAAAATGGGAAGCAGAATTTTCAGACCCCCTTCTGCCCTCATTGAAGACCTTATTGCCTTTGCTACTCAGGTTGTCTGTGATCTGATTTAGTCACTATCATCATCATCATCATCATCATCATCATCATCACTTTTAATGTTGTGGTATTATGTATGTATAATAACAGTGTATATTTGCTCACATTTGCTTTAATGTTAAATCTGATCTGGCCTCCATGTATGTTGACGGACATGACTGATATCCCATAGTGCTCCACTGGTGCATGTCATGCTGCATCAAGTTCATCCATAAAACCTTATCCTCACTGAGCATACTCCAATAACGACATGTCATTGCTGCTGTGCAAACTGTTCGTGCATCCAAATATGAAAATATTTTGAGTTGCAAGTTAATCTGCAAGAATGTTAACATAAACAATGACTATAACTACAGTGCAACAAAATACAATTTCTAAAAACTACAATTGGTGTAGGTGGAAAAATTCCGTTGAATTTTAGTTGAATAAGATAAATACGAACTTAAGAAAAGCTGATCAGAAATTTTTCATAAATTAAATTACCAGTTACGCTATAGATCGCTATAACTTCGCCAACTACATTTCGTTACCATGCATTTTAACACCTAATGGAACCTGGAAACTGTTTTGAGTGTTTATTTCATAGATGTAAAAGAAGACGTTTTCCTTTGTTTCCTCTATAAAGTTACAGTAACATTTCAGAAAGTTTCGTAGAACTCCAAACAGATGCAACATTTCGTGTTACCTAACGATATCTCTTTGCAAATACGAAATCAAGAGCTTCTTTGGCTCGTGAATTACTGCTAGTTTGTCCCAAGGCTTATGTTGAGCGAACCCTTCCATGAAAAATTTAAGTCAAACCAAACTGTGTTATTCTATTTGTCGAAGATAATCGAATTCGATCGCATTATTTTTCACTCGCTTACCGGTAGCTCTTGGAAACCAAATTCCGAAGTTGACGGCTCTCGAACAATTACAGTTTTTCCAGTATCAGCACGAGTCCAAGTTGCTCGAGCCTTTGACGGCTGAACTGTTATCTCTTGCATTTCCCTTTCCATCATCGTGGTCTCATAAAGCTTGAATAAAAACCGAACAGGGTAAGTTGCTGCTTCTAAGAAGCTCTCGCTCTCCGAAGTCCTTGCACCGGAAATCACCTGTGACTGATCATGAATATCTCGCATGATTCCTTTTTGTCTTGAAATCTCCGATCTAGTTTCTGCAACTGTGTTCCGCCAAGTTCAGGCATCGACTGAAGATGCTTTAGTCAATAACACAGGAATATATATGAAGTTCTATTTTTGTCTTAGAAAGTTTCGGCTGCGCCCAGACATACGCAAATTTTATCGACGTGGCAGTTTTCACCAACTTCCGGTTGTCACGCATAGTTATCACGTAAATCCTATTTTTAGAACAGAACGTATTTCAAAGCGATCTTGGATTATACGGATTCGCCGTTTTGGCACCAGGACATCTACATTTTAAGACATGTGGTTGTAACCCAAAAATCCAAGATAAACATATTTGAAAAAAAAAAAGACAGAACGACAACACCATAAAGTACTTCGAAGCCGTTCCAGGTAGTGCCGAGACTCGATCTGTTGAGGCGACATAGTTGCGTGACGAAAGGAAACCAACCGTGGGAGTAGGTGCCGTAATTTGTATTTTTAGCAACCAAAATATATGGGGATACACATGACATGTGACCGAACAGTGATGTGGTCTCGTGAAAATTCGATGTGAAAAAATCGCTACGTGACCACTTTTTCGCAAGTCTAAAGAAAACGCAAAAATATAATAATCTAACTTAAAAATTAATGCCTATCAAACTTACTAAGCATTTTACCTGAAAACACAAAAATATATTAACTGCTTTGAGAAATCCGGCGAGAGCGGTTCGCAGGGTGAAGAAAATCGTTTCGCATCCGCCAAGTTAGCAAGAAATCTTTAAATTCGAGAGTTTAATTTGTTGATTTAGGATCTTTGGGCCGTGATTTTGTGAGTTCTCTGGTTGATATTGACAGAGTTGAGGAACAACATAAGCTTATCCACCACTGCAAACTGAGTCATGCCGATCAGTTATATTTTACCCAAGCAGAAATCGAGAAAATGAGAGAAAAAGCAAATAGACACTTTTTCTTGCAAGTCTAACTAGGTTAACTCAGACATCTCTGACAATTGTCCCCAATTTCTAGCTTTATAGCATCATTTCTATTAAGATGGAGATGGTAGAGGCCTGGGGGGGGGGGGGGGGCACTCCCTTACTTGGGCTAAACAGGTATGTGCTGCTCAACAGGGTATGGTTTTCAGAGTCTTGTGTCCTTAACAGGGTATGTAATTTCACTATTTAGCGTCTTGAACAGGTTGTCTTTCCGGACTGAAAGCCTTGAACCCTACATCTGGGTACCAGCAATCTAATTCTATGGTGTCATTTATAAAAAAAAAAACTTTCTGTAAGGGAAATGAAAAACAAGGCAGACAAGAACTACAGGACACAAGCAAAATAATTAATATATAAAGGTCTCTTGTCTTAAACAGGGTGGCAAAATAAACTGATCTTGTCTTAAACAGGGTCAGGGTTGAAGGCCTTGGCAGCACACCCCCATGCAAACTTCCCTTACGTGCCTCCCCCCCCTGGAGTAGAGGATTGGGAAATGTGCTCTGACGGGAATTTGATAACATTGCCAGGGTGAGGCTTTGATGGATCCCAGTGGATAATAAGAAGCCACAGACCTACCATCTACCATCCTCTGTTTGTGTAGTGTGCTGTGCATTTATAATGGTTGTACCATTTTATCACACTAGCAATTAACTAAAGCCAAATTTACACCTCTTAAAACTGACAAAAATGAAATAAAAACTCAAAAAGTTGCTGCCATGCTGTTTTGCTTTGTGTTTCTGTGTTTACTTTGGCAAATTAAGGCTCACAAAGTGATAACCGTCATACTTGCTCAAAACCACTTTTGAGCGAGTTCGACCGTTATTTTGAAAGCATCGCTTTTGTGAACCCTCTAAACCATTGGGCATGAAGACCTTTGAAAATGTAATGTCTAGCCACGGATATGAGGGAGGGGTACAGACGGGGCCACAACATTCTGATTCCTGTACTCTTTATCCATCATTCTCATCCTTTCCTTGGCAAGTCAGAGCCCATTGCTCATCAGCGTTTACACACTGCATGATATTTCAATGGTCACACTTAGAATTTTTAAAACCACCTTGTGTACAACATTTAAGAGTTACCTTGCCCACCTGACAATGATTAACTTCTGGACACTGCACAATTTTATCTGGCAATTATTTATTTTGTTCTGTCACTATTTACAACTTTCATAAAAAATAACATTTAAGACAATCATCCAGACCTTTTGGAAATATACAGGTAAAATACACATTAACTTCTTTCAGTCTTTACTGTGAAGATAACAGATATTCCACTCTGTTTACTTAAAAACCTAAAAGCAGAATAAAATATTCAAATTGAATGTCATCAAACAGTTCCTATATTTTGTGTTCTATTTCCTGAGTGGTTGTAGAAAAATCCATTAAAAGGGAGTCACAGCTTGGTCTAAATGGCAACATTTAGTTCTGCTATAATCACTCAGCATCCATGATGCATGTATTTGTTATTATTGTTATTACTATTATTATTATTATTATTATTATTATTATTATTATTATTACTGTTATTATTATTAGAAACATTCTGTTGGCTCTATGGATTAAAGGGGCTATGTCATGGGACTTTTTATGTTTTTGGGTCAAAAACAGTCCTGAAATTAAAACTAAGAACCTTTTCTTGTACACAAAATTCTCGTAGAACACCAAGAGACAGATATCAACTAACTTCTCTCAAGCAAAACGTAATTCTAAGTTTTTGTGAGTTTTCCAAGACACAAAAGATAAATCTTTAGTATCATCCATTTCTGACCCAGTCATCCACGGCAAAAGACATTTTATAGTATCAGAAATCTAGTAGCCAGTCAGTCATTTCAGACAAAATTAAACCACTCTTTTGGGTAATACATGTATGTCTTTTATCTTTATTAAGTAAGACCAAAAGTATATGACAAAGCCTTTCAATGTCAGCTACCTGACAAATTGTGAAAAAGCACCAAGAAATGGACTGGACAAAAAATGAAATGCACAAATTAACATAATAATGTACCTTTTCTTGGCACTACAGCTGAATTTTGCCTTTGATAATTTTTGTTTTTTTTGGGGGGGGTATTATTTGAATATATATATTTTGCTGGGGTTGGGGTAGTCGTCTACTTCTAAGAAAGAAAAACAATACCATCACTTATAATTACCTCACTGTAATTTTTGTATCCATGCACTGATGGTTGTTTTGACTTTCTTGGATTGTTGCTTTGCTGTTAACTGTCTGAGTCACTGGAAGAGCTATAGTCTAACCCTAAAATACTGAGTGAAATAATTTAAAAAAGTTCTCTTAATTTTGCCATCTCAATTTTGAACAGCGTTGGAACTCCACCATCCAATCATAAATATGTACGCTTGATGGTTTACTACCTTTTTGGTTGGGCATCCACATCATCTTTAAGTAGCGTCACCATTCTTTTAGAATCGTCCTGTGATGTAAAACGTTAAGTTTACCAGTTACTATCTTGCATTAGTAGTAGTTCGTTTCTGCTGTTTTTTTGCTGAAGTACCTCATCTTTTGTTGCGTTTCACAAAATGAATGCAACCAACTATGATATTAAATTCAGTGAAGGTTACCTTGTCTCTTTTGGACGTAACAGCTGAATCCCTTGCTATGGTGCAATCAGGAAGTTCACTGGACTTCTCACTTTCTTTTGCATCACTTATAGATGGTACAGCTGTTTTACTCTGGCACCATAAAATAGCACAAATTTTGAAATTAGGTATTAAATTTATTACAAATAAATTACAAGTTAAACATTGATTTTCTGGAACTCAATTATTTAGACTTTTTGATTATCTGGACTTTTCTCTAAGGTCCCAACTTATTAACCTCATGCGCATGGTGTGTTCATGATCCAAACCTCCAGAACATGGATAAATGATATTTTGAAAATTAATGTGTTGTGCTACCCTTGTGATGTACAACGTGTACAAGGAACAGAACTCATATATACCATAGATGAATTACATGTAAATTAGTGCCTGCATTAGAAGTTAGAGAAAGTAGAATGTTGTTTGTTTTGCTTGTAAGGTATGAATGGGTGGTACTTACAAGAGAAAGGGGGGTCTTAAAAGTTTCAAAAAAGTTTCAAAAGTTTCAAAGTTTATTATTCAATTTCAAAATTAAAATAAAAGGACTACACTATCCCACAAATAGCAGTGGTTAGTCTGGGTGGGTAGTGTTTTACAAATTAATATTAAATGACAGAAGTCAAGTAACAAAAATACACATGTAAATAAAGAAATTAAAAACAAATAAAGATGCATTGTCTAAATGATGTCTATACATTCTTAATGTATTTGAATTACAGAAAGCAAGTCAAGTAATTAACATAAAAATATATACATATGTGAAAAAAGTTCTAAGCTAATGTTAGCAAAATTTGTTCTTCTAGTTTTAAGCTAATGCTAGCAAAATCTGATGATCTAAAAAGGGAAATGTAAATGAGGCAGGAACTTATTAGAGGGGGAGGGCTTCTTTCAGGGGGTGGGGGAGCTTAACAGAGGTATGGAAGTTATGGATCAAGATTTCACAATAAGAAAAAAAAAAGAAACGGGAAATCACGATATGATCATTAAACCGACCTCTTCTTCTAAAAGTGGAGTATAAATCTTCTTAGATTTGGCTTCCGCTAGAGAGCTTTGCACATTCTTCCTTTTACTGACATATCCCCTTGGTTGCCATGGCACCCCTGTTGTACTTGGATCCAACTCATAGACTTTCTTCACAAACCTGTCAAGCAGCCGGGAAAAACTGACCTCTTAGACAATGTGACTTTGCTTCAGTATTTGTAGTAATCTGTATTATAGTTCTGAGCTAATGTTAGCAAATCACAGCTGTCATTAGCTAAGTAAACACAATAAGCAGATGTCACATCAGTGTCATCTAAGAAAAATTTACATGAATTATCATGAAACAAGGCAATAGAGTTACTATTTACACCGCAATATCAAAACACAAATTCTTCACACTGTTAACAGTGCTAAGAGAACCCACCTGCCTTACAACAGTGTTTCCTGGGTTCTATTATTGTGTACAAAGTGTTATGGAGCATATGCAACCAGTCCCTAGAGATTCAAAGGACAGTGGTGTGGCAGCCATGTTGGTATACCATAACAAAAGAAGCTATTGAGAAACCTTTTGTTAAAGGTACACAAACATGGTGGCAATGACATCACGTGCATACGCCCTCTATAATGAGTGCATGTAGGTTGAGTCTGACGCTCTGCAGTAGTTAGACTTATGAGAAGATTTGTTCTCTAAATTCTCACCTCAGGGTACAAAATATGGGTCAAGTCAGTTCCACTGGAATGATTTGTATCTCTTTCAAGTATAGCATTATACTAGCAGTCTTGCATTGCAAGTCAAATTTGCGAGGGCAGGGATGTTAAACAGGCTTAACAATGACAGGTGCATTTGCTAGTGGTTATAGCTACCTTTTGTATTCTTTTTCAAGCTCTTCAACCTTCCTTTCAAATTCTTTAATTTTTGTGTCAGGATAACGGTGTTGCCTGGCACCAGAGATCTGCTATAAAGTACAATATATAATTCACTGATTGACCATTAGGTCTTATGAAAACTTTCTGCTTATACTGTAATGTTGGTTTTTTGTAAGCTGTGATTTGCCACATTGTATTGGCGTGAAACTGAATGGCCATTTTCGTTCCCATTATAAAGGTTACCGTGTACGTTAAAAATGGTAAATTTACGATTTTAATTTTTTCCACAAAAATAAACGTTTTCTTGGAATCTTTTAATTTCGAAAAAGAGATTTGAAAAAAGAGCAAATATTCGCCAAGAAAATGGGATGCCTGTTTTCCACCAGAAGTGAAAGTTTATTTTTGATTGACAGCTAATTGATGTGAGTGCAGCCATCCAGAACAATTTTCGCGGGAAAGATTGTTTATGGGAGAGCCTCCATATTTATTGTTTCCCGAAGCATTCTATGTCCGTTTATGTTATATTTTTGTCGTTAGAGCCCGGTTTTCTAAGTTATGACTTTGCTATGGAAACCCACAGGCCACGGAAATGTCCGTGGGCTAACTCCAAAAAGCGAAAAGACGAAAACTCAGAAGACAAGAAAAGCATGACAGAGGAAACACGTTGTAGCCTTGCTGCATCAGACAAAGGTTCATATCATCGGGAATGGCCGTCAGAACCTTCCAATTACGAGGAAAGTATCAGAGCAAGCAGGCAAAATATCCTTAGAACGGAAGAAAGAGGGTTATTGAATGTTTGGACTGATTTTAATCGCAATAGTGACAGTGAATCGCCAGACGATTCAATGTGTATTACCAAATAATATTTTGCGAGCGCAAACTACGCGGAAACGTACAGCATCTGTTATTACTGCAATTCGATGGAATGCATTGTAGTACCTCCGTTTTATCTCTCTTTGATAGTAGAGCAGCCCTGAACAACTGACCTAACATGAATACAGTTTACAACAGAATCATTCAAGTAACCTGACAACTGTTACCGTTTATCAGCTCCCGCATACCGTAAACAAAGAACCGACAATAAAGAGATAGCAAATTTAAATTCATCTCGTTTTACCCGTGTTCTCTTTTGATTTTCTTTAATGTTTTGATTCTAATGCAAAAAGAAGAATTTTATTATTTTAGATTTGTTAATACAGTGTACATGTAGCCCGTGGTATATAGCCAATGCTGGGAGACGACCTTTTGATCTCTTCGCAGGGAACCTCGCTTGCTGTCACAGGTAATAGTTTCACTCATTTGTACATTGGCCTATCAGATCCCGATGAAACTGCTCTTTTGTTGTTACTTTATTACACTCTTTTGGAAAGATACAAATATGTCTAAACAATATTGAAATCTTTTGGATACCAACAATTGCCTTTAAAAATTCCCTATTTGCCGGCGAGAAACGGACAAAACAATTGTATGTCGAACACGTGCTATGCGATTGCTTGATGACGCAAGTAAAAATAAGCCCTTTGAGCATTGTTCAATTATAAGCTTTGCTAAGCTTGACACTACAATAAGTACCCATTCAACCACTGTTGTACTGATTCAATCACAGCGCTCCACAGCGCTCAGTTTCACTTTGCTTCGCTTTTTTGCCCGCCTTGGCCGCTTCAGTTTAGGCCCAGCTGGTTGGCTTGAGGTTTTCGCTCTTTTGGTTCTCCCCATCACGATAATATCAGTTAAATTAAACGACTGAGAGAAATTCGACGAAATGGTAAGACGGTTGAATGTTAGGAACACTAGAATTTGCATGGAGAGAATATTGCGCGAAATTTCCACGGGAGGTGACCGGAAGATAAAATAGCACCCACTGATTGGTCTACTGTTGGCAAAGGTGTTTGAAGGCGGTGTTTGTTTGCATAGCGAAGATTTTCTTTTGAGCGCTATTTCTCATTTTTCACTTGAAGGTGACACTTTAAACAGTTCCAACTCAAAGGCGATTTGTTCCATTTTAATCAACTTTGGAGAGTCGCTAGCTTGACGCTTCTTCAACAAGAACGTGTCAGGGAATTAGATAATTCTAAATATTTTTTTGTTTACTTAACAACCATTTCTGTACCGTTACTCCGTATGTTTTTCTTGCGATTTAGAAAATGTTTGAAAGCTTTTGAATGCGGCTGAATAAAGGAAAACCCCAACACTGTTTTTTAGCCCTTATGTGCCGGACTTTCACCAAGCAAAAAAAATTGTAAACTTTAAAATTCCCTTTAAGCTGGAGCTTTCAAAAGGCGATCTAGACCTTCATATTCAGACTTCGCGGAAAACTTAAAAATTCGTTTTCATGAAAAGTTAGTGGCATATTCAAATAGCCAGTTTTATCAGCTTTAATTTGATATAGGGTTTGGGGTATCTGCGGCGAAACTGAGAAGCGCTACATGCGTAAGACTGAAGACACCTCTGAAGGTACACGGTAACCTTAAATGTGATTCAGAAAGTGGATGTGAGCCATGATTTTTCTATTACCATAAATTGACGTCTAATGGCCCAGAATGTAACACCAAAAAGTCCCTCTTTTCTGCAAAACTGATAATGTTAGGGTATGCTTGTTAACAACCCTTAAAAACTCCTTACCAAAATCACTGCACCCAAAAATGTGCCTTAAATTTTTGACCCAAGCAAAAAGTCCCCAATCCCTAATTTCAAATCCAAAAAAGGTCTCAGTGCACCTCCCTGCTGAGTAGCCCTCCTTGAAATGGGCAATGACAAAACAGCTTGATCACGTTAGATCTCATGTCTCGGCACCATTCTGGAGGAACAAGTTTGAACAGAGCCTTAGCTGAAAAACCTGAATAGCAAATAGTCATACGATAGACATGAACTGTTGCAAATAGTGACGATTACACCATTTGCAATATTTGTCACTATTCACAACTATTTGCAGCTATTCATCAATGCTTGCCACCCTTTGCGACTGTTGAGTGCCATAATATTTAAATTTTCATCACTGTTTGCTACTGTTCATTAATATATTACTGTGTGTTTCCCACCTGTACGAAGGCCATTGGAAATTTTAAGGGGAGGGGTCCCAGTGCCAAAAACAGTATTAAGCTAAACTGAAATTTCAGAGAGGTGGGGGGATAAAACCAAAAAATCCTCCGTGGGGGGGGGGAGGTTTATAGATATTTGCTGGATCAACACAGGTAAAAAAATTTCAGTTCCCTGCAGCTGTTGAACAATACTTACATCTAAACAGTAATCAATTTCTCTTTTGATGCCAGGAATCCACTTTTTTACTTCTGAGGCAGCGTTTAGTGTGCGCTATAAATAGGTAAATAAATGAACAAATAAGCACATCGAAAAAAAAATGTAAGACTTAGCTTACATGTAAAAGTCAAGTTGGCAAAGACTTACTAGATGCGGTCTCTTTGGATTCTTTTCCGCTTCCTCTGCAATCAAACGTCATAGAAAAAATCTTTAAAACCTTCTACAAGACAACATGATATCAAAGATATCTAAAGTTGAACCTTTTTGCTGTTTTTCTAACCACAACCGGTTGAGTCCTATGAGTTTCTTTTCACAGTTGCGCGCCATCTTTGTTTTGTGCGCAAAATACTGCAGGCTCAAACAGGGAGCCCGTAGCCTTGCGGGAATATCTGAGTTGCCTGGTTCCTCAGCCGTCCTCTCTTTTACGGCCTTATCAAGAAATGGTGGGTTTTCCGTAAATCTAACATCAAAATCCGTTTCCATCTCGCAACTGATGGAGTAAAATTCGAATCTAACACCCCCTGATTAATCGATTACATAATTTCCCTTGAAATGTAGCGTGATGTTTTGATTCATTGTCTTACCGAGATCTCATGGCGATATGATATTTGTAGGGTCCGGTCCTCATAAGCTTCTCTGTCTCGCATGAGGCTTTGTTTGGGAATTTTGGAAAAAAAAATGTGGTGTTATTCTGTTGTATTTTCTAGTGGTAGAAGGGTTACCGTCTTACACCGTTTCTCTGATATGTTTCTAGTAAATTATCTAGACAATTGTCAAATGGCCAGCGCCAAAATAATCTCAGTGGGACGCGAAAGTTGTGTACACGTACCGTGGCTTTCAGTGACGGTCGTAAAACCAAATGTAGTGTACTTACATGTGACCAATCCAACAAATTGAAAATGCAATGAAGGAATTTAATTCTTAGCAAAATCTTGTGGTTGTTGTTGTTGTTATGCATGAGATTTAGGTGTAGTAAAGTGTCTATTTGAGAAGTCACAATTGGGTTTGGTTTGGTTTCTAGTTGGATGTTTGTTCTAAGGACAGATTTAGATTGTACGATTTTTGCTTACAACTGTTTTGTGTACTTTTGCAATGTGCGCTGCTTGCATCAGGCAGAGCAACTCATCATTCAAACATTTTGACTGTGGCTATGACTATCATTGAGTTTTAAAACACGTTTCAAAATGCTGTGACATTTTTTGTGTCATGTGCTACTGTGGTGAAGATGTGGTATGCCTGATTCTAGACAACACAATTCTTGCAGTGGACTTGACATGAGCAAGTTGCACAGAACAGTTGTAAGAAAAAATCGTTCCGTCTAAATCGACCCTGAGGTTTGCAATATTTGAGGTATCATGCATTTTTTTTACCACCTATAAAACTCAGCAAACCCATATTAAGCTAGACTTAGAAAACAGCTGACGTTTCGTGAGGTCACCACTTGAGCCCTCGCAAAACGACATTTGAGCAACAAACACAGAAATTCCATACTGATGACATGCACTTCCCAGATCTTGGCAGTGCTTCTGATTAGTTGAAAGAAAATTCCCTCGTGGCATAACCAATCAGAAGCGCTACCAAGATCTGGGTAGTGCACATCATCGGTATGGAATTTCTGCACTCATTACTCAGACGTTGCTTTGCGAGGGCTCAAGTGGCGACCTCGCAAATCATCGGATGTTTTCTCAGGCTAATACCAAGCAAGCACCTTACTCTCCAATGTAACTAATCATTTCCATTCAATTGTGGAGTTAACACAATCATGTGACTGGGTTCAGTAACTGGTCACAAAATTTCACCTAATGTTCACAAAATTTCCAGCAGTTAGGTTGTATTCATTCGATTGGGGGAACATAGATTTGGCGTGGAAATTAGATGCAGAGCAGTGCTAAGACAGTTTTTGTAAACATATTGGTTATGTTACTTTTGAATGACCGTTTGGTTGTGTCCAATTACTGAAACCATTCAGACCCAAATGTGATTATCAGATAGTTTGATTAGTAAGTCACCCAGTTTATTTTTGAGTGTTGATAATCACTCAATCCCCTTTCAGTAGTGTGTCTTAAACATGTCTTTATCATCTTTATATACAGACGAAGGGAACATCCAGTTTTGGTAAGCGCCATAACAAAACACACACCCTATGTGTGCGCTGTGGGCGTTCAGCGTACCACATCCAGAAAAAACGATGTGCTTCCTGTGGATATCCGGCTGCCAGGACCAGGAAATGTAAGTAGTAAATCCATACTAATAGTTCCTAATCTTTGTAGAGCTCAGTTTGTGAGTATGGCTGTAAGAGGTCTGAGTGCAAATATTACCATCCTTTTTTCTTTCATAGTTGAGGTTAATTTGTTGTTTCTAAGTAAAGGTGCATTTTTCTTTAGTTTTGAGACATTTTTCAGTGCCACTTCATTTCTCACTGAAAAATGTCTGAGGGACGATTTGAAATTCCATTCTGCATCCATACATTTTCATGGATCTGCACTACCAGCGTAGATTTTGTGTTTGGTCCTAAATTGTCATACCGTGGGAACCGTAGATTTCTTTCACGTGCTTTCGTGGAGCAGTCACGGGCCGAAAGCCAAACATGATCAGCCAGAAATGGTGCTGACTGTGAAAGAAACTTAATAAGAAAATATGAGATGCTAAGTTAGTACAAGGACATGCCTGCGAGAAACCACTGAGGCACCGAGGGTAGAGACATAGTTTCTCAGGGAGAGGAAGTGATAGGCAAGACCTTACCTCTGTTATAAGGAAAGAACTTTTTGAGTCTACAGCTGTGGCTACAGATTGTAGTTTTTACACTATTAACCTTTCAAACCTTTCTTTTCAGTCAACTGGAGCATTAAGGCAAATCGCAGGAAGACCACAGGAACTGGCCGCATGCGTCACTTGAAGGTGGTTTACCGTCGCTTCAAGAATGGTTTCCGGGAAGGATCTCAAGCGAAATCCCAGAAGAAAAAGGGTGGTGCTGCACCTGCATCAAGTCCCGCCAGCCAGTGATGACTAATGCCAGGAAATCTTCATGTAATAAAAACCAGTTCTTCTAACAACGAACTTGTGGTGTCCCTTTGATTTGTTAATAATGCTATTGTGATGGCTAACAGGTGCATTTTGTGCATCAGTTGGCATTGATTAATGTAACAAGTTGGGGGTGAGTCATCCCTTTGTCATCCCCTCACACCGCCAGTTTATTTCTCTGTGGGTTTGCCATATTTGTGATGCGTTATGTAACTGGTCACAAGACACGCAGAAATATACAAGTCACACAAGAACCTTTTAGGACGGTGCTTCCTTTTGTTACTGCGCATACCTTCTGCGCATCTCGTGTCTGGTCCGAAATATTCAAGTTTCTTAAAGAATTTGCCTTCTAATATAAAGGTATTTTTCGCAGTTTATGACCATGGAAAAAAGCAGATCTTAGCAAGGGCTATCAGAATTCAAAACGAAAATTGGGGATAACCATGCATTTTTTAGAGACAATTGAGCTTAACTTTGGAAGGAAATTGTTGTACATCCTCTGTATTTTTAAAGCTTTTTTAGAATTACGGTTACTTAATTATCCCTGAAAAATGCGTGGTTACCTACCTTATTCTTTTTAGATTCCAATAACCCTTGCTAAAATCTGCTCTTCCCCTAGTTACAACCTTTGCAAAAATACCTCTGTAACTAGGAGGCACTGTCCTTAAGTTTCATGGTATTTTCCGAGATCAGGTAATTAGATTTATTGTGGCATGACACAGGGTTTCTGTTTTCCTATGTAGATCATTCTGGTTATGGGATTTGAACCTGGGTGGGACTGACTTGCACCTTCGGGAGCATCACTCAAGTGAGACTTGATCCTAGTTCCTAGTCCATGATACAAAGAACTTTAACTAGAAGCTTAGTACCCTTGATCTGAACAATCGGTCAAGTTTCCAAGAAAAATGTGCGAGTTTGAAAGAAGTCAATGTTGTTTGAACATGAGGAATCTGAGAATGTTCGTGGTATGCAATTTTACAGACTGAGTAGTCCTTTTTGCCCAGGTATAGTCGATTAAGAACAACATGCAATGGATGCAATGCCCAAAAAGTGGGCTTCTGCATATGAACAATGCATGTGGCAGCCTACTTTTGCCAACGTTTGTATGTTGTTCTCACTCAACAGTTGCAGAGCAGAAAACTGCTCGTAGTCTAACAATGTTGCCTAACAGTATGAGATTGCAGGATGGTTATGTTTTAGCTTGAGTCAGTTTACACCCTTAGCTTCAGGGGATTTAGTCTCCCTCACAGCCGTTAACACCCAGGGACCCAAGACAAATTGCCTCCTGTGTTGTTAAAAACTAGGGTGGTTAGTGTTTCTTTGACTCTAGCCTTGATTCAAAAACTTTTCTTGGAAGATACTGTTTCTTTAGAACCCACGAGCTTTCTGTTCCTTCTTCCAAGGAGGCCAGAAATCGGGGCAAGTGAGAGGGCTGACACAGATGTGGCACTGTCCATTCGACCGAAAATTCCGGGTGAAATTTCCAATAATTTTAGTGACGTATGGAACAATACTCTTTGGTTGGCTGATTGCGGTGGGAAAGTGAATCCGCGCCGTTATCAAGTTTTCCGCCCCATCCAAAATAATACAATCAATTTACGCGGGAGAAACTGGGCCCGAGTGGATGAGGACGCAGCTGCGGACGATCCAAATTCCAAACTTTTCCCCGAAAATTTTAGTTCAGATCAGTTTCACCCCCGAAGTTTTCTGACTTTTCTAGTTTGTGAAGACTCTATCGGGCAAAAAGAAAGGCCGGAGAGCAAACAGAGAGGTGCGCCCTGGCAGCTTGGGCGGGTTAGCTACGTAAATTTGCATTCACACGAACAATACTACTAGCTACACAGGCAAAGAAGAATGACAAAAAGAAGAGCAAAACAGTTAAGATGCAAATACTAAAATTTATCTGTTGAAGAGACCGCTTTAATTTCATATCAAGTCATTACTCTGAATGTTTTCTCAAGTATAACTGTTGAATGTCCAACTGCAATTCACGATTTTGTTGTGCTAGATCATCACGTATTTTCTTTCTTAGAGCTACGAGGGCCTGGGCGGGTGGCAAGTCTTTGGGTAATTCAAGGGATGATTCCGATTCGATAACAACTGGAGTCGAAGGCTTGTACGACCTCCTTTGCAGAGGAGTGGACGATCTAGCTCGTGGAACTTTTTCTGTTTCTCGAGATACTGTTCTTGAAACTGGAGCTGATTTGCAGACGCTAACGCCAAACGAAACATGTTTTTTCGGGGCACCACCATCTTGGATGAAGTCATTTTCGGGTGAAGAACCTGGTGACATTTGCGCTGAAAAAGCTTGGAAATTCTCGTCTTCATTGTCATTTTGTTTCTCTTCCGTCGGAGTAGAGCTTTCACTTAATTCACATAACTCTCGATTTTCTTCGTTTGTTTCATTTTCCATGTTTAAAAAGTTGTTGTCTTCTTCCTCTCCTTGCGACGTGGGGATTTTAATGGGTATAAAATGGTAAAGTCGTGAATCGTGTCCTCTTGGAGTAGATGGGGGCGCAGGCGGTGCAGTGTGTGGCCTTCGGAGCTCTCGAACGTCCCTCGTCGCTTCCTCGTCCTCTCTTCGTGATCTTTCGCGACATGTCTTCGGACGACTTTTCGGGTCATTTACAAAGACGACTTTCTCAGTATCAGTAAATTTAGCGGAAACTGGTGGGCTTTCGTCTACATTTCTCACTTCGATTTTTCCGCTGTCTTTCGCCGTTTCAATACCAACAGCTTTTTCTTTTACTCCTTCATCTTCGAAGCTAACTTTCTTGAGACTCCTTTCCTCAGCATTAAAATTTCGCTTATGTTCTTTATCGCTAGCGTTTGCGCTTCCTGCAGTTCGCTTCTCTCTTTCGGTGCTAACAACCGCATCGTCCCCACTTCTTGTATCCTCGATTTCGACGGAGGTAATACACTTATCACTGGTGGAAACCAGATTTCTTCGATCAGCGTAAACCCAGCGACTCTCTAGACCAAGTTTGTATGAGGGAGAATGGTTCTTGTCTTCGCTCCGTTTCGTGTCTTTTTCTCGTCCCGATCTCTTCTCGTGGAAAATAACTGGATGTGTTTCGCACAAGCCCTGCAAACAAACCGAAAGAAATTCCTTAACAAACTACCAGCAAGTTTATCAACTTTTGAGTTAAGCTACAACTTAATCTATACAAATGTTAGCCACGAGACAAACAGGACAGTCGTCACGATGACAGTTCACGACAATTAAAATTCTTGCTCACGTTTGGCAAACAGACAGAAGTTGCCTAACGGGCTATGAAACGAGAATTTTCACGTTTTTGGGTGAAAAATGTGCTGAAATTCAAATGAAATACCTTTTCTCGTACACGAAAGGCTCCTACTGAGAACATCAAGAGAAAGAAATTGAATGGTTTTCTCAAAGTAAGAACAAACCTTAGTTTCTGGCCATTTTTTTTTCAAGAATCAAAGAAGAAACTAGAAAACATTGGTCTAATGTTTTCAAGTTGCAATCCATTTTCATCCTAGCGATCCCAAGCCAACACATTCAATTAAAGTTTCAGAGAACTGGTAGAAACATTTTAAACGAAACTGAACCAGTAATTTTGGGTTTCCTCTGATTGCAAAAAGCCTTTTAGCTTTTTTTTCTTGAGAACAGTCGACTTGTCCCAAAAACGGGTAAACGGGGTCAAACCATTTACAGTGCCCCTTTAAACTACCAGCAAGTTTAACAACATTAGTGCCAAGCTACAACTTAACCTCTAGAAATGTGAACTGCAGGTAAAAATCAGCAAGTTTTAAGCGAGATAGTCGTCATGATGAGAGTTAAGGAGAATTGGAAGTTCTCGCTCTCGCTTGGCTTGAAACTTGAGTGCGCATTCAGCGCTATCAGAGTTCGAACTCGATATTCATGGCGTTCTCTTGCTTGCAATATACATCATCACTCAGCGATTTTGTCCTTGTGTAGCTAGGATCTCGATAGATGTTCAGCCAGTGAATGTCGCCGCCTTTTGCCGTTCCTGCATGGCCGCTAGAGGCCCTCGCGTGAGAGATCCTAGCCACCGGGAGCGATGAGAAGTGGCTGTAATCACAGAACAAATGTTGTTGAAAGTTGAAGAAAGCTTTCGCCAAATCTCACCCTTCAGCTTTAGACAATTACTAATTTGGTTCGAGTAGCCTAGAGATGGCGGCGTTGCCTAATGGTTAGTGACGTATTTTTAAAAAATTTTAGCTAGTTGAAATAACTCCTGAAATGGAGCTACGCTAACTCCTGATGGTGGTTTACTTTATTCTAGAGTTATTTTAACTTCACAAAAGGCGTCAAGTTTTACTTCACAGAGTGTAAGCCCAATTGGGGATTGGAGTTACTTCAACTCCCGCTATATCTGGTCAAATAAAAGAGTAAACTTAACCCAAAAAGGGATTATTTTCAGCCTAAAGTTTTGACTCCATTTTTGAGGTTAAAATAACTCTCTGAAAGTCACCGTGAACAGTAATTTTCAAAAAGTCGATTAAGTTAACGCCATAACGATTAAGAGCGGTACATTTGGGGAATGAAGATACAACGCACGTATTTTGCATTAACGGCTTCCGCTAGCCTTTCTAAAAGTCTCTTCCAATACTAATTTTTCGTATGTTAGTTTCTTCGCGACCTATAAAATCGTCTGTAAATTCCGTGCGGGATTTTTTCACCGGTAACTCGAAAGCGAAGATTGACAGCTTCTGTGTGCCACTTGGTCAAATGAAGAGTGAGAAACGATCAGAGATTGGCATGTTTGTGTACAGCGGTGGGCGTACGTACGAATACTGACATGTGAACCGGCACACGTGCAGGAATCCCAAGTTATTGCCGTTTATGGCGAGAAACGTTGGGAAAGATGGAATTTTTCCGTGTATAGTTGTTTTATTCACTATCAACTTATTCTAGTTTGCGGAAATGGTGAGTGGAAATGACGTATTTTAAGAACTGTACCTCAGTTAATGAATAGAGGTATGCTCGCACGTGCGGGTGAAGTTGACTCATTGTGCGCAAACTTCTATTCTCGCTCGGAAAACGAAACCGCCCCAAATAGCAAGTAAGTAAAATATTATCAACGTATACTGGTAGCTAACGGTAAAGTTGCACACGAGCCAAGGAGGTTCACACGGCCGGAGCTTATCCCGGTTTCTGTAGCATGAAGCAACTTAGAGTATAATTAGTATTGCTACTTCCCCGTGGATAAGATGCTAGTCCATCGCAGGGTAACGTATACTGAGCAAGATATTAATATATTATTAACTTTCAGCGGTAACTAAACCTTTGGCTACCTACAATTTAATGTAAAGTTTTGAAACTGTAGTTGAAACTTATTCTTAAATTCTCGCCTAATTGTCCCTTATTTCTGGAAACAGAAATCCAGTAAAAGGATAAAGAACACAACATCAGGAAACACAGATAGAAGAGAGAAAGGGTTTCTTTCGTGATATAAAGTTAACGTCTTCGGTGTCAGAACCTTCGTAAAAATGCACTTACATCGTACGCGTGTGTTAATTCGTTTAACAACTCTTGACTTTTCCCCATAAAAACACAATCAGCCTTTCCCCTTCGATGAATTATTTACTTTGGACACTTCTGAGCCTCCTAATTTCACGTTATTTCCCTCATCACTTGGGAGGAGTCAAAGTGCTGAAATGCTGGTTACATGTTTTTGTTTGTGAGACTTGCCGTGTCGTCTGTGCCAAACTTAGCGAGTTAACACAATAACATCACAGGAAGGTCGACATTACAAAATGTTTCACTGGCAGCAAAATAACTTGCACCTATGCGTGTAAATTTTCTTTGCCGTGTCCTCTGAAAACCAACAACGTGAAAGAGCCAGTTTCCCGGATTTCTGAATCACGTAAAAAAGACGATTATTATTTCTTCTTCTTTTTTTGGATTAAACGCTGTCTTACATGTAACATATACAGTGATACCCCGCTTTACGGACATCCGCTTAATACGGACACCCCGGTATTACGGACAATTTCGTTGGTCCCGACGAAAACCTTATACATTTTCTCTTAAATTAACCCGCTTAATACGGACACTCGTTAATACGGACAACGGATACTTTTCCGTGTCCCGAGTGACAAACTGTTATACATTGTCAACCCCGCTTTACGGACACTGTTTATCTGTGCACTGTCAGTTTTCATGGTCGCGATTATTTGCTAACTTCACCCTGGTCAAATAATGACAGAACTGGACGAGTTAAGACGATTTTATTACAAAGAGTGGCTAAATAGCGTGAATCTTCAGTCCGCCTGGTTGTGTGGCAAGCTAAAAGCTTCCGTGCAAAGTAAAGTTACCGACTTTTTCGAATGAGTTTGTAGAGTTTAAGAACAGTTATGGTCAGATTTCCAGAGACGAAGGAAAATTTATAGAAAACGTTCTGTTGCTGTCGAAATGCGTTTTATTTCTTGCAGATATAACTATATTAAAGCTGCGACATTTTCAAATCATTCCACCGTTGCGTTTATTAAAGTTTAGTTCGAGTGTCTGACTAGATCGTAAGTTGTTCGTAAAAAAGTATTAATTATAATCAGAGAGTTCACAGTTTGCACTTGTTACAGTTACAGTACAATTAAACAACGTTTTTTTGCCGTCTTTGTGTCGATAAAACATGTATCCGTGACTTTTTCTGTGAACCCGCTTAATACGGACACCCCGTTAATACGGACAATTTGGCTTGTCCCTTTGCTGTCCGTATTAACGGGGTTCCACTGTACTGATAATAAAAAGTGTCCAGATTATTGTTCATGATGCGTTTTTCGCAAAACGAAGCGTTTCGACAAAAGTCTACAATTTAGAAATCGTAAAAGCTCTCTATTTTTCAAAATTCTCTGCTAGAAAAAAAAACATCGCGCCGGCGCAGCTGTGTCTTGAGGCACGTGCCGATAATATAACTGCACGCGCGATTGTGCTGCGGTATCTTTGATTGCCTGAGTTTAGCAGGCCCACAAAAAGCTGGCATTAATTAGTACAACTAACGTGTGATTTGATTGTGGGTTATGTGATGATCAAAAAAAAAAAAATGTAACAAATTCGCTACTGCCAAAAAAGTTACGTATCTTGCGATTTAAATATATGTAACGTGAAGCGCTCTCGTATAGGGTTTAAGAAATTTCCGTTTCATATAACTAATGAGAGGAATGCAGCGTTGCTAAGTTTCACAAATAGTTAAAAAAATTTTCAGTGCATTTAAAGCATATTTTTACACGAAGGTTTGAAAAGGATGAACGGAGAATCAGAGGTCTAAACTAGCAGATTAAGAATGTTTACACTCGGCACGTCCAATATCTAATGATTACTTACATGAAGCTCTTAATAGTTCTGTAAAAAAGACGATATCAAATTAAACAGTATGTTTATTGTATAGGCTCCTGTGCTCTCTCACACAAATGATTAAATGTGAAGCTTTAAAATAAACTATCTTTTTTAATAAAATATTCCCGGGAGTATTTAGAGTTCACATTTTAAATTTATTGGAGAGTGGTAGGGTAGCACTCTAGTCTGATTTTAATAGACAACTTACAGCTTTGATGAAGGATCTACTGTTTAACAGTTCTTAAATTTAACGTTTACCTTTCAAAGTTTAAGAAGAGTGAAGAGGATGCCTGACTTTTATTGCAAAGTCGGAGCTTCATCAGTTGATGCAGTTCTGCCTTTGACGATCTGACTTAGTGTGCCAAACTGGAGAAGATGGGAGAAAATTTCTCAGCTGTTTATGGGGCCAGAATTCAGTTATTATACGACTGGTTTAGGAAACATTTTTCTCCTCAGTTTAAATTTAGGAATTTTACAATTACCGCATTGTGCAGTTCCAAAAAATATCCATACTCAACCCATGGACGGTCGTTGGAAATTCCGACGGGGGTGGTAGGGGGTCTCAAAGGCCATAATTGTTAAAGGAAAGTATGAAGCTCAACTATAATTTTTTTTTGGGGGGGGAGTGCCAACCAGAAAATCATTTGTGGGGGTAAGGATACTTTCTGGAAGCACACATTCCACCTTTAGCAATTTATGTAGACCAATCAACATACCATGGTCAAAGTTTACGTTTTAATGCTTTATGGGTATTGTTAACACAAAGTTGTATACTAATGTATGTTATTTTAAAAAGTTGTATAGCTTGTTTGCAGAACATTTCAAAGGGGAAGAGATCTTGTTTATGCCACTCACTATGTGATCTGGGGCCCGTTTCTCTAAAGTCCCAGTAACTTTCCAGGCCCAGAGCTACATTTTAAAATCAAAATCTATAAAATGGTGGTGAAACTTTTAGCACGCAGACCAGCTCAACTTGTTCCATCAACTTATGATTTTACTGCTTACCGGTAGTTTTAAAAATCAACAGAAATTATTTGAATCTTTAAGGTAAACCAACGCTCATAAAATAGCTTTCTGGGCCCGAAAAGTTATCATGACTTTCAAGAAACAGGCCCCTGGCCATAAGTAGAGCACCTATTTCCTTTACCCAATTCCAGCTGATTTTCTTATTCTCGTCACCTGTTAATTTGGCAACATATTGATACTGTATGGAGAAATAAGATGTTGAAAACTTAAGGGCAAAACCATCCCAGACGTTACCCCTACACTTCAAGTCATTTACAGAATGATCCAATTTTTACCTTAGATGAGGAGTTTCCATCTGTTTGTGGTTCTGATGATATGATGCATGCCTGTCAAAACATAAAGGTATGCAGATTTAAAGTTGTTCTAATCACAAACTCAGTGTTCCAGAAAAGAGAAGGGTGTTAATACAAAAAAACTGGCAAAGCTGTCCAGCTGGACTGAGACTTGGAGTCTTACCCATAAATTGAACCCTTACATTTCCTTATTGGCCCTGCCTTTAACACCTTTCTGGAACACTGCAAATTTTAATTTGTCAATCAGATGTGGAGAAAAAACAGTGGTTATTAACTGGTTAGGTTCATCTGAAGGTTGGATATGAGTCTGTTTGCGGCCATCAAGTTGTTTCGTCAGACTAGAAATTTTTGCTCTACATTGCCCAATCAGGTGTACAAATCCAGCAAAAAAAAAATCAAGAGAAGGGGGGGGGGGACTCTGCAATAGACTTCCATCCCATCCAGGGAGGAATAGTTATACTCTTATTGGGGCTTAACCCTTTTAGCCCCAACAGTGATCAGCATCAAATTTCTCCTCATCAAATCAGTGCATTATAACACAAAAAAGTCGTGAGAATTGGGGAAATGATCACTAAAGATGAATAGTCTTGATGTCTTAACAAGTTCTCCCAATTAGTACTCAGTGAAATGTATAGAGAACAGTGTGGAGAACATACATGTTGATATTGGGGATTAAAGGCCTAATGCTACAGAAACCAAAGTAAAGCAGTGCATGGGCCATGTGAGCTACTTGCATCGCATGTGCGAATTCCCTAAAGATTTTCATTCCAAATGGTAACTATATACTTACATTTTGCCAATTTAGCTGCTCCTCCCAGGATAATGGCGCTGTCCGTTTTTTTCCTTGCCTCACATCTTCATCTCCAACTTCGGACATCATCGTCTCTGCACTCTTTTCCATTCTAACAACACCATTTTGCCCCACTCTGACTTCCAGGTTATTCCTCAACAAATTTGGCACAGTTTCCCCTTTCTTGACGTTAACGGAGTAACACAGAGGTTTTTCCTTCTTTGCTTCGCACGCATAATAATCAATCACTCCAACACTTGCTCCTTGCGGCAGGTTAAACCAAGCTGTTGGTTTGTACTCTGACCCTTTCCCGTTATATTTCCCAAATACAGAAGCAGTGTGGGAAGCTGTATCACTACTACAGTCATTTGTTTCTTTTTCACTGTTGTTAGTCAGTGAATAGCTTGGGCAGGATTTTGTTTTTCTCCTTTGTACATGTATTCGTTCTTTTTGTCCAGTCTGTGTAGATTTTGTGGTTGATGGTTTAGAAGTTTTGTCTTTTACTACTTTGTTTTGACATTCTGAAGTTACACTTCTTGAGGTAGTTGACGCAGATGTGGCAAAGTATCGTGATGACAGAGTTGTACTGGATTCGCTGAAATGACAAAAAGAATGAAAGAAATATTTTAACTTCACAACGAAATCCAACATACAGTGAGCGAGTGGGCAGTGTTTTGATGTCTCACGGCCTTCTCAGTGCCTAATTCTCATGTTATGTTGGTGGTTGCTGTCGACTCAGGTGTATAAATGGGTGCCAGGTAACCTTTATTTATTTATTTATTATTGTAAATGGTTTGAACCCAGGAGTCATATCATAATTCGGTAAATTGTGATCGTTGGTAAATTGTGATAATTCGGTAAATTGTGATTTACTCACCCGGATGATCACAATTTACCGAATTATGTTATTTATTATTTTAGGGTAAACATATGGTAACAAGATGCTGGGGTGAAGGTGACCTAGCGATGGACTTAAACGCATTATCCAGTGGGGAGTAGTACTAGTAATACTCCTTGAGTGTTCCTTACCAGGATTTTCTACTTTGGGGTCCACAGAGAGAGGCTAAAAGGGGGTCATCAAGGAGAAAAGCAGGTCACAATTTAGATACATGAGGGACTTAGGCCATGAAAAAAAATCGCAGCATGTACTCATTAAAAGTGTTATTTTACGCCATTCATTTCTCTCAGCAATGAAGAGAATTATATCGACACGTGCAGTTGGTATGTGTCCTTGCGGTTATTTTTAAAACAGCATGACATAAAGATTTATGAGAAAAGCAGTCACGTCGTGAAGCAAAAATTATTACAGGAAAGAACGAGCGCGGTCATTGCAAGTCCAGGAATTTTAAGGTAGGTATGTCTGATTTTCGGGTAACCTCCTTTTGGCTCTGTCGAATGTTAGATACCCAAAGGGCTTGAGTCGCACAATTTGTTACCACACGCCAGGAAATGAAACCTAAAACAGGACCAGAGAATTATTCAGTCTTGTCACACCATTTGTAATGACGTTCGTCGTTTCAGTTTTATGATACATTTTCTTTGCTAGACCGCCACCATAGTCCTTTGTGACAATCAAAACCGGTTGATGCATGTAGATTTGCGATTTTCGTAGATTTTCCTGGGCAGGCTGTCAAAACAAAATCATAATTTTGTGTGAGAATTATCTGGCGGGAATTTATTTCAACATTACGTAAACCTGCAAATTCTCCTTGATGCCTCTTAGAAAGCTCCGTAATTGTCTTTGCTAAGTTGGATTGATTTGTATGTAGATCAAGCAAGAACCTGATATCGAGCAATTTTTAGACTAAGGCTATAGATTTTTATGTGAAGAAATGTACGTGAAAGGATTCATGGGACGTGGCACTTTCACGACTCCGATTATAATTTATTCGAGCTACACTGGTATCATGTATTAACATTACGAAGCTTCACTGCATTTTCCTTTTGATATTTTACTTACTGTATTTCAAGTATAGAAGGTTTCCAACCTAAATACTGTAGCGACATCTTGGGTAATACCAGGTTTTCTTTAACACATATATTGCATTTGTGTTTTGCGTGTAACACAATGCTGGCGGGAAATATGAGATTTTGAAAATCACGCGTGTCTTCAATAACGACGACCAATCCATGAAGCTTTGGAATCGAGACAAAAAGAGACAAGAGACCTTTGGTAAGTAGCAACAAGAGAAAATGAATGATTTTGTAGACACATTGAGGCGAAATATTAGCATCGCGCTCTAGCTTTATTCTGATTTCCTTAGATAACATGCTGTATCTGGAAACTTGAACACTATCATAGCACTTTAGCTTATTCTGTTTTCTTTGGGTATAATATACCTGGAAGTGGAATACCTAACATCGCACTTTAGCTAATGTTCTGTCTTCCTTGGGGAGCAGATACCTGGAAGCAGAATGTCTAACATCGCTTTTTAGCTATTCTGTCTTCCTTGGGTAGCAGATACCTGGAAGTGGAATCCCTAACATTGCTTTTTAGCTTATTCTGTCTTCCCTGGGTGGCAGATATCTGGAAGCGGAATATCTAACATCGCTTTTTAGCTTATTCTGTCTTCCCTGGATAGCAGATACCTGGAAGCGGAATGTCTAACATCGCGCTTTAGCTTATTCTGTCTTCCTTGGGTAGCAGATACCTGGAAGCAGAATGTCTAACATCGCTTTTTAGCTTATTCTGTCTTCCTTGGGTAGCAGGTACCTGAAAGCGCAATACCTAACATCGCTTTTTAGCTTATTCTGTCTTCCCTGGGTAGAAGATACCTGGAAGCGGAATGTCTAACACCGCGCTTTAGCTTATTCTGTCTTCCTTGGGTAGCAGATACCTGGAAGCGGAATCCCTAACATCGCGCTTTAGCTTATTCTGTCTTCCTTGGGAAGCAGATACCTGGAAGCGGAATGTATAACATCACGCTTTGGCTTATATTTCTGTCGTTGCAGCAATCAAAAGCAATCGAGTGATAATAACCGGCTTAATTTTAAAAATACACGATGTATCGTGTCATCTCGCCTAAGCCTTAGCTTGCAGTGTTTGGTCCTGGAAAAAGGCAGATAATACCCTGAGAAATTAAAATAAATGTTTTTGGACATCATGGCACTGTCGTAATTATTATTACCAGCTTAGCCTATTAAATTAGTAAGTGTAGGTTGCGATATTGTTCGCGCTCGTTTTTGCATATTCTCATGTTCATGCTCATTTTTGCCTTTGTGTGAAAAATAACGCCAGCTACGCAGGCTACTAAACAAAGTGAGAGAAGCAAAATTATTTTTATCTGCAATTAATTGTAATAAACAACACTCAGCATTGTCATCTTTTAAAGCACACAACTAATTAAAATATCACCTCATCCCATCTTCATAAAGCTACAAGGTGTCAAACCATGGCATAATGTTACTTATACAAATTAGCTGAGGGCACATTCAATTTGCCCTCAGCTAATTTGCATAATAGGTTTTGGGCGGCTCAAAGCCCATCATGGTTAACTTAACATTTTACTCACAGCTCTGAGTTAGAGTAAATACCTCATACTCTCTTAGATAACAAATGTTCAATGTCCAAATGAAGACGCCATAACCAATCAAATTTTGGTTTAAATTAAAAAGAAATGTACGTCTGTTACATAAGGTGTTTTTTTTTTCTTTTTTTGCACCCTTGGGCTAATTCTAGTGCGGCATTTCCTGAAAGAGTGCAGCAATGCTGCAAATTGCCATGTTCTGGTAAGAACACTGCTCCTTGTTGCTTCATGGTACAGTCTGTTGCTGTTGGACACGACTACTCCCCCCCAGGGGGGAACTCCCTTATATGGCCTATACGGTGACATGCCGCTGGACAGGGTATGGTTTTTGGCCCCTCTGTCCTGAAGAGAGTATGTTACATGTATTTTACGTGAGTCTGTCCTAAACAGGGTCTGAACTTGTCCTAAACAGGGTATGGTTGTCATTGTTAAATATGGCTCATTCAGTATTTTGCCAGCCTAGATCGAAGACGTTTGCTGGTCTTTAAAACAGTTAAAAAATGTGTAAAACAAGAGAGTGTGTATTTTGTCATCTGTCCTAAACAGGGACCTAAAATTAATGGAGGGTGCTGTCCTAAAGAGGGTTGGTATTTTAGGCCTTTTGTGCTCTAAACAGAGTCAAGGTTTCAGACCTTCAGTGGCACCCCTACACACAAACATGGGTCAAGTGCCAAGTACCCCCCCCCCCCCCTCGGATTAACATTCAGGTCGGGTATGACAACGAAGTCGACAAACTAGAAGGGTGACGGGAAGGGAATAAATCTACGAACTGACAGGAAATATACACATTGTTACGAATCTGGCCTGTAATATAAGCCGTTAACGCCCGTTAAACGTCGTTACCTGAAAGATGAACGATTGCTGGCTGGCTGCTTGTAGCTGCATGAAGATCCCTCGCCGATTTCTTGCAAAGATTGTTCCACTTTTTCTCGTGCAGCTTTCAGTTTCGCTTCGATGCCAGCACGAAATCGCCCCTGGAAATTGATAAATTAGGTAAAGTGAATGTGTGAAGAAGACAACAGTGTTTAATTAGCACAATTACGGAAACAGATCGTTGAATAAATCAATTCTAAACCATTAAGCTTTGCCCCGTTTGAAAAAATATTTTGAGAAACCACGCTTACCTTTGAATGTTTGTAATAGATTCTACTGGAAATCTTATCCAGATCGTTTAGAGTGCTAATACATCTTGAGGCCATCTGTCCTCTGAATCGAGTAGTGTGTAAAAGCGTCCTCTGAGGTCAGCGCAGCGCCCGGGCAGAAATCAGCCTTATAAACCGTGCAAAAAAAGTTTTTTTGCAGAAACAACGGCAATGATCGAGCCGAAATTCACATTAACGTAACTAAAATTGCTAATAGAGTCTTGTAAAAGTTCTATGTATGTAAATAACAAAAGACTAATTGAAAATCCCGGTCACTGACTTCACAAATTGAATTGAAACAACCTAGAATTCTGTTTTCCTCTCCGCCATGACGACAAGAACGGAAATGGTGAACTGCATAAATTACTTTTGGTATGCCATATTTGGCTAAAAGTGGGCGGGAAAACGTGAGAATTCAAAAATACTGCGCTGTGATTGGTCCGAGATGATGTAATGCATCGGCTTTGTTCTCCCGCCACACGATCGAATTCCTTTTAGTGGAACGACAGGAACGTTTGGAGGCGGTGAGTTTAGGAAGTTATCTTCCGCTTAAATGGCTGCCCAGAGCCCAACAGATGCAGTTCTTCCACAATGGAAGAAAGCTGGAAAACAGGGGAAGGAATTGTCAAAGCCAGAAGACGAGAAAAAGCCTGTAGCAGCGAAAATAACGGAATCGGCGAAGTAAGGGAAACGTGTGCACAAAATTGATCTTCTTCGCAGATCAACGAATTCGTTTTCAAAACAAGCGGTTAATACGTAAAAACTATTGTTTGTTTTTTCATCAGGCCTATTTTGGAGGAGCAAGCGCTTCTAAGAGAAAAGCTTAAATCTATGCCAACATGGAAGAAGGATAAAGATGCAGTACAAAAACGCAAAATGCAGCCCATGGTAGGTATAAAATTTGAGACGGCTAATGACAACGTGCAAGCCGGCTGCCAATATCATCAGCGGAGTTCATTTAAAATCTTTTATAGAATTTGTCCGCTTGAGTAAAAATGAGTTTTTTTATTACTCGTTTTTTCAGGTAATAAGTCGTCATGTCGCAATTTACTCAGAGTAGTAGACTTCGATTCCCTCACGCCGCCATTAATTTCTTGGTTGTCATGTGTTTTCTTGTACATGTGTTGATGTTTTGGGTTTGCATCTTGCGAAATCCAACACGTGTAAATCGAGATTGTATCCTCAGCAAACATCCACGGAAAGCTTCTGTATTGAAAGCTGTATAAAAATAAGTTCTAACAGACGTATACTGTACGTGTTATTTGTAAAGTTAAATTTAAATATAACAGCAGTAATTTATTTTTGTCGAGTGCTTGTCAATTATCATGTCGTTAACTGATTTTTTGTTGCAAACATAGTACAGAGTAGTAAACTGTATTTCCGTAAAACTGGGAACTTCGAAGTGCGTTATTTTGTCCACGTTTCTGTTGCAGATGTGTACATCCATTTATTTCCACCTGGAATGCTCTATCCTCAACAGTTTGTAATACAAACTAGTTAATTATTAACAACAGTGGCAAATGTGATGAGAGCTGTCGCAGTTCAAATGTTTTTTTTTTCTCAAAAGGTTTTAAAAAGACCATTTTATTATTTTAACACCAGACAAGAAATATACTTTAATAGTTTATCTGTAACAAATTGTTTTCTTTCACAATATTTAGGTAGCCAGGCCTCCTTCACCAGGAACATCTGCCAGTGGTAGTGCCAGGCCCCACATAGCTCAACTTGGATCAGTGGTCTGTCGGTTTTTGTTCTTTACTTAAAAAATACAGTTGGTTCTCTCATAACTGGCTCCAATGCTGCACATTGAAATCAGAGTGCAAGCAAGTTTCAACTTGTTTTCATTCAAACTTGTTATGATGACTAAAATTTGAATATGCTCATTCCAGTTATGACAATTTTTAATTTTTTGCTTGAAATTTTTAAATTCAAGATGTATACCGGTACAGTTATGTTAGAAAATATATATAGATGTGCTAGTAAAATTAATATGTAGTGTGACATTTTCGCATGTAAACTTTTCTTAAAAACTTCCTGGTTGCAGCCAATGAAAGTACCTTCACCTCCAACAAGACGGCGCACCCCTGGGAACTCACCAAATAATTCTGGGTCTTTCATGTTTCCACGGAGCTCTTCCCCAGTATGTGATGTATCAAATGAATTCAAACGTAAAGTGGAGAAAGCTATGCGGGCAAGACTGTACCTCTTACAGCAGACTGGTCCAAACTCTTTTTTGATTGGTGGAGACTCTCCCGATCATAAATTTCGTGTCATGATCGGACCACAGGTACAATAAAACACTTGTAGTAAATAGATTCTCCTTCAAATTTGCTACCATGTTAGAGTTGTGTGGTTATGCCCTCCTGAGTGTTAACCCTTTGAGCCCCAATAGTGACAAGCATCTAATTTCTCCCTACAATATCCCTACTTAATCAAACATACAGGTCACGAGAATTAAAGAAATGATCACCAAACCTGAAATGTCTTGATGTTTGTGCAAATTCTCCCAACTGGTACAAACTCTACTCCTGTTGCTTACTACTAAACAGGATTTGAGAGGACCAGTTGTCACATAATGGTAGTACGTGTAACTACCTGTAAATTACCCTAGGCAAGTGTTAACCTGTTAAACCCTAATATCAATATGCACATTCTCCTTAGTGTTCCCCATGTGTAAGGAGCTGAGTCTCTTTACCTGCTAGGCAAGGGAAATGTTGTCCTGATCATCGATTATAATTGATAATTGATGGCAAACTCTTAATGACACAGTAATCCATGATGCTTTGTGCGCAATCGATTGACAAAAAAACCCCCGAATAAACTAGTGTGAAAAATGCAAGATAATAAAGTACATGTCTAACATCTTTAACATCCTGGTGTCTTTTTTGGGGTGGAAACTTTGCAAATTTTAATCCATTTAGCTTACCCTCAATAAAAGTGAGGATTATTTTGGATTTTACTAAGCTAAGGAAGGCCCTGCAACTGATAGAAATCGATTCATGATCAGTTAGTTGGGGCAATCCAATCATTTCTGATGATCGATTATGAAATCGTAACCAATTCCCAACACTAGCCGCAGGTCAGGAAAGCTAAAGGAAAAAGGAATTCTTCAGGGGCGAAGAAAAGACAGGGAATTGTATTCTGAGTCAGCGAAAATTGTTATCTTAGCAGCACTGATTTCCCCATTATATCGAAGACTGAAAGAAAAATGTCAGGTCACGGTCTACTTGGCAATGGTTTTTTCCTTTAATTTTGAAGTATTATTTTTCTGTGTTGAAACTAAATTTTGATCATTGTTTTCAGAGTTGTACCTGTGCCAAACCACACTGTGTCCATCTCTTATTTGTGATGTTGAGAGTTTTTAAACTGAAAGAAAATGATCCTCTTTTGTGGAGCCTTAAGCTGAAAAACTTTGAGGTAAGACGTAAGCAGAGCATACATAATTATATTGTAGTTATAGCATACTTAGTATGGGATGTGAATTAGTATGTGATGAAGGGCTAAATTTGAAAGATTGTATTTAAGATTTTTAATGGTGGCCAAATTACCCTACCAACTCAGTTTAACTTAATAAATCCAAGTTTTCTCATTTGAAGTCAAACAAGGTGTGATTTTTGTGTGTGATGCTTCATCTTTTCCTAAGGTGGAGAAATTACTCTCGAAATTCCATGCACGCGTCAAGTCACGTTTAGCAAAGGACACAAGCGACTTAAAGAATTCCCGGGCAAAAGGCCAAGACAAACCTTCATCCCCATCCCCCAGCACATCCAGCCTTGGAGCTTCATTGCCCAATCCACGTGACGAGGAGGAGGTGTGTCCAATATGCTTGCTGGAAATGGTAGAAGGTGAAAGTTTGACTAGCTGCAAGGATGGATGTAATAACCGACTTCATCAGCACTGCATGGAAATATGTAAGTTTGGTCAAAATTTGTTTCAGTTTTCGCCAGCTAACGAGGCATTATTGCATTTTGGCAACTAAAAAAGCAAGTTTATTAACGAAAAATGCTGAAGTGAGGATTTTCTTAAACCTTTTTATCCCCAACAGTGACAAAAATGAAACTTCTCTTTATATCATCACTGTTTGGTCAAACATTCAAATGATGAGAATAAAGGAAACATTCACCAAGGGTAAGATGTCTTGATATTGAGACAAATTCACCTTACTATTTCCATACAAAATGTATGGAGAATAGTAAGGAGAATATGCATTTTCATGTTTGTTAAAAGCTTATTTTCACTTTGAACTTGTGTGGCGGTGCTCACGTTCTGCCGCCACCTGATCAGCTGGGGTTTAGGTGGCCTTTTTCTGCCACTGTATGAGAAAGCTCCACTGTGTTCTCAGTGCTGTCATGAATTTGGTACCACTGAGGGCTATCTTGGAATATCTTCATATTATTGGGCACAGTCCATTCACCTTTGATTGGGGTCGGAGCTTTCTTTCATTCTGAAACCAAAATCAGTCTTTAGGATGGGGGGGGGGGGGACAGGGGCAGCACATGTCTGGCTGGTCATGTGTTATGTCTGCAGAATGCAGACATTGGCCAGCCAGTGTATTCAGCTGCCTTGTATGGTCTTAGTTTTCAGAAAAGATAATCGAGCAGAAATTTCCTTCCTACACTCCAGCTCAGAGCATTAACTGATCCTGTTTATTTGCTCATACAAGTTCATTGATGTTGTTATAGGGGCTGCTGAGTGTAAAAGACAGAGAGAGGCATTGTTTTGCCCATTGTGTCGGAAGATTTGGTCATCAGAAAGGTATGGGGCTGAATTGTTAATTTGTTTTTTATTCATCCACAGGAAGAAACAGTATGAGCAGATTTCTCAAACAACAATTTTATTGGACAGGGATTAAAAAAACTCAACTGTGTTTAAAGTGATTAACCTGAAAGCGTTTGACGAGAATTGTTGACTATAAACCCCAGTAGGAAGGCATGCAGTACAAACTTGAAAAACGTAGCTGAGCCACTAACAAGAGGGTTGGATGCATAGGTCTCAAAATTAAAAACAACTCAGTTGTTTTTAATTTTGTATACTTAAATCAGTGATTTAAGTATAAGTGTTTCAGTTCAGACTAATGTGATCTGCAAGCTTCAGACACGCATTACATACAATAGGAAGGTTTTTGCTGTCTAATAGAGCCATCATATGCGTTCTGACGTGCTGTGTGGTTTAACCGAATCCCGCCGTGAGCATAGGTCATGTACAAGTTTCAAATATAAGACACTGCTCTCATGAAAGAATATCTTTTTGAATTTGCATGAAGTGATTTCAAAGCTAAATGGTTCTTTTAAAACCTTACACTTAAGTTAGATATTTCCTAGGTTCAACAGAATGACATCTGGAGATGAAAATAAACCAGAGCTCGAGACTAACTTTTTAGCTTAGTAGCCAAGTGGCTAGTGAGAGGTTTGATTTTACTAGCCAAAATAAATTTTCACTAGCCAGACTTTTTTTTGCATAATCTCATACCGGGTTCAAAATGTTTAATTTTTAGCTGAGTTAAGTCCTGTAAAAATTCCTCTATGCAATCTCAAGAGTGAAGAACTTGAATGTTGACTATTCTTTCCAACAGTTAAAGATCCTCACACGCGGAGTACAAAGTACTATGTGCCTTCAGGACAAATTCCCAGGTGCGATCTAGGTCACGCCTCTCTTTTCTGTTCCAGTCAGATCATGACGAATAACTCGAGCGGCTGTTAACCTCATATCAGCATGTCATCGTACGGAGAAACGTTGAGAAATCATATCAAACACATTGGTTGGAAATGCACTACAGTAGGGAGAAATGCTGCCAACGTACCAAGATACAGAGACTAATAAAATACGCAACTTCTAACTTACAGAGAAACGTTATCAGACAAAACTAATTCCACACATTAAGAACGTGTGTGACGTACAGAAGAACGCCGAACGGACAGACTGAACTTTACAGTGGGACAATAAATTACAAAGAAATGTAAATGAGACAACTAAAATTGCACAAACGTACGGATAAATATTGAGAAGACAGGACTACTACCATATGAACATACCAAGATACAGAGAAACGCTAAGCAGTGTCGACTTATCGTACGAATGTACTAACACACTGAAAACCTTAGGAAAAGCAGAACAATGTTGTGCAAACGTGCTAACGTACAAAAAAGCGTTGAGAAGTTAAGGCTAGACTAATAAATCGACGAACCTACTCACGTACAGAGAAATGTGAAGACGTTACGTAGAGAGAAATGCTGGGAAGAGAAGTTATTGTACGAACGTAGCAATTAATGTAACAGAACCTACTAACGTGTAGACAAATATCATATGAACGCACTGCTGGACCTTTCAAAGAAACGTAAGGTGAAACAGTGTTCAATCTAGAAATTAGTCAAAGTGGGTTATATGTCCCACTTGTCATTTTAAATTGAGTCATTTTAAAAATGGTCTGGGTCAAACTAAGTTTCTTACATGAACAGTTGCTGAAGCTGTTGGCTCGTGAAGCTCTCTTCCGATCTTTCACCATCCTTCTCTGGTCCTTCTTTGTCGTTCTCAGGAGGTTCAACGGCCCTTCTCTTTTTGATAGAAAATGTTAGCTTTTGTTGTCATTTCATGTTAATTTTACAAAGAAGAACAATCGAACTGTGAAAAACATTGGAATTGCGTGCAATGCCTGATACAAAAAGTACTCGTAAGTGCGCATTTTTTTCTTTTATTTATTGCCCAATGCCCGCTACTTTGTAAGTACTTCTATGTGAGGTAACTTGTTTTCTTTCTTTCTTTTTTTGCGTCAGTATGACACCACGATCATTTCATTTTGCGTCAGGATATAATTTGCCGCGTCAATGACGCAAAGCCGCGGCCTAGATTGAACACTGGTGAAACGTTCTGAAGACGGCTAATTCGTTCGAACGTAGAAATGACCGAGAAAACGTTGCTATCTGAGATGAGAATTAGTAGGGAAAAGCGTTGAGAGGACAAAACAAGTATCATACGGACATTAGGATATCCTTCTACAGAATAAGTTTTAAAATTCTGCTCACTCAATTTGCCTTTGGGATCCAATCATCAGAAGCAATATTTAGTTTGGTTTCCATCCGGTGCTTTAGTGCTTTGAAATTTTCACTAGCCCAAATGCCTAGTGAAAGCGCAAAACTTACTAGCCAAAATGGAATTTCTACTAGTCTGTGACTAGTTGGCTACCGTTAGTCTCGAGCCCTGATAAACTGTACATGAAAACAGCAGAGTGACACAACACACTAGAAGTCAATTTGGTGACAACAAGGTCAATTTTGTTTTACCAAAATCTGTAAACGGTCTGTGATTGGTGAACATATTTTTTGACTCTGTTAAGCGGACGTCGGTGGGGGAGGAAGGGATTGCATGATGAACACTAAGGACATCTGTGTTGGAGGCTATACAAACTGGAACCTCGTGCAATCCATTGAACTGAATGAAGTTTTCACCTCCTCCTTATGTCCAAGGAAATACAACTTGCAACATCACTTCATGCAAGATTTACATCAACTTTCACTCCGTAACTTGAAGTTTGTTTGTTAGATCGCTAGGTCACAGTATTCGACCTGATTTGCCAAGTGTCCCAGCTCCTTTGGGTCCAGAGGAGATCACATTACCGTATTCCGACCCAATTCCAGCTTCACGGGTGGAGCTGGCAAAACCCTGGATTGAGGTACGTGTAAAAAGACTGGAAACTGTTATACATTATTTTTAATTGAAAATATTGTTCTCTGAAAACAGACCTTTTCCAGGTTTTTTTTCTGCCATATGGGCAGGGATGCAGACATGGTGCAAAGTGCAGTCTACGGAAAAAATATGAAGCCAATGATTTCCCCAGCATCATAATACAAATTCTTCTCACTGGTCTCCATACATTTTGTTGAGTACCAGATGGGAGAACTTGTTTATTCATCAAGACAATTTATCTTTGGTGATCATTTCCTAAATTCTCGTGGCCTGTATGTGTTATAATGCACTGATGTGATGGGAAGAAATTTGGTGCTGATCACTATTGAGGCTGAAAGATTTGAACCTCAGTTCTGAAACTTATTATGAATTAACAATTATTGTACACTGAAGATACTGGGCAAAATGTTTTATTGATCAAATTTAAGGGGTATTACTAAAGCAAGCAGTCACATTGTTGTAAGTTTTTGTTAGGAAATCTCTTAAATAAAATCTCCAAGGGAGCATTATGCTCCACCATGGTAATGGGCAGGTTTTCACCTAACTTTCTGCACAAGAAAAAACATTCCCCTTGATATCCAATTTGTCAGTGAATGCTCCTGAAGGAATGTGACCGTGTGTGTTTGTGTCTTTAATTGTTGAGTTTATAAAGCAACGTGATCTTGGGGCCAAAGCTTTGAATTCACTGTTTACCTGTTTTGGTAGTATTAATTAAAAGTTTATTTCTTATTTAGGCATTTGGGGAGAACCTTATCAGCTGTTTATTCTCTCGGGAATGGAATGTGAGAGAAATAGCTTTACGCCGCCTGAGTAAAGACATAAGCACAGTGTTCTTGGAAGGAAGCAGCTCTCAAAACGTGGCAGCATTTGAGGCGTGTTGTTCTTTGTTGTCGATGATGTGTGGTGATCCTGTATACAGAGTCTACGTAGCTGCTGTGGTATGCACTAATCTTCAACATGTTGAAACAAGCGTCTGATTATGTAGTTCATGCTCCTTTAAAGTTACAAGAGTAATGCCACCTGAAAGTACCAACACTCCAAAATTAGTGGTATTATATAATTATTATTATTATTATTATTATTATTATTTCTTTATTTTAATTTATTTATTATTTATTTTACAGAGAACTCTTCGTGTGTTAATGATGCATGCATCATACTCAACACAAGAGGAAAGAAGACATCTTCAGAAATGTCTGTTCAGTGTTGTAGAAGCTGTTATGGCAAAGTGTGCTGACTCTAACAGGTGTGTTTTTAATTCAAGGAATTAATGAGAGGGTTAATTCACAAGGGTTAATGAGAAATCTGTTAACCTTTCACCTCCAAAAGTGCTTAAGCTCTAAACAGAGGAAATGCTAAAAAAAAATAATTTTCGTAAAATATTGAAAAACATAGAGCACCTCAGCAAAGCACTGCCTAATATCTTTCATTTGAATGATCACACTTGAAGATTTTATCCAGAAACTCAAAAGTTAGAAGCACCCTGTACAGCAAGAATTAAAGTACTTCACAGTAGCTTTTGTTTGAATGGTAACACTTAAGGTGAAACTAAGAAATCCATAAACACTAGAATTATTTCTAGAATGTTAATTGTATTGGGAAAGAAAACCAATCAGATACACCATGAATAAACCACGAGCTATCATGGTAATTATTTCAACTGGTGGTTTGTGTTTTTTTCTTGTGGTTTGATGTCAAGTCTAATTGGTCACAGCACAATAAATGTTCTAAAAAAAATCTCTTAGTGTTCATTTTATTGGTTGCACAGTAAGAATATCATTCAGACCCTTGAAAGTTAAAACCAGCTGAACTGACTCCACATTTGTGTGTGTGTGGGACTGACTGAAAGGTTACACTGTAAACCTACATGTACACCTTTTTGTTGAAGGCATTACATCTGAGGTAAACAGATTTTATAATTACACTTTCTACCCAGTGCTATCTATCCGTGATCTACAATGAAATTGGCTGTAATGCTTTGCTCAACCTCAATTTTTTTTCCATCCTTGCAGGCGTTTCAGTGCTCTGTCAGTTAAGGTTCTCTTGGAACTCTGCAAGGATGAATCGGGGGACCTGGCATTAGGCAAAATGCTTGGTGAAGAGCATGAACCTCAGCCTCTTGGAGGCCTGAGCTTTATTTTGTCATGCATTCTAAGAACTGCTGCAGAATATGCAACTTGGCCATGGTGGCTAGGACGGCTTTTGTTTTTACGCAAATTAATGGATGAGTATGTCAGTGAGTTTCAGCTCTTGGATGATTGTCCTTCCGTCCAAATGGACACAGCTGGTGTGCTGGTTAATGAGAGGGTGTCAAATAGCAGTGATTTGGGTGAAATTTATCAAGACAATTTGACTTGCTTGATGTCAGTTTTGAAGTTCACTATGCAAGCTGTACACTGTTCTCATAGCAAAGTGAGCAAACTTGCAATTGCTGTGTTGATGTCCTGTAGTTCTCTGGCTTCTCATGCCTCGTCCGCTTTCAGACACATTGCAAAAGTGGTTTCGAAACTCAAACCAGCACAGCGCAGTGCTCTTCAACGCCAGATGCACTCACTACCGAGAGTTAGTTCCTCTCCCGTCACTTACCAAGAAAGGCAGGGTATTGAGTCTCAATTGAGCAGAGATGCACCATCAATTTCCAGTAATCGTGATTCAGCAATAGGCAGTCTCTCATCAGCAGCATCGGATGATGAAACAGACAATTACTCAGAGTGTGAGCTTCTTCAGTCCATTGTAGATACCTTTGAAAGACCTCACTCCTTGTCGCTTTCACCATGTCTGTCACCCAGCAAGGAAGTCAATCTTGATTGGTCCAAATCATTTGAAGACTCGCCGCGGATGCCCCCTGTGAGGCTAGCAGTAGGAAAGAAATGTCAAGAGATTATCGAACAGGAAGAAGCTGAAGCTGTTGCTAAGGCGATGGCTGTCTCCTCACATTATCCCACTCCTTCCAAAATAGAGAGTCTGGACACAGGGGACGAGATGGTGATAGTTTTTACTCAACCAGAGGTGTGTGATTGTAACTTTACTTAAACAATATTTATGAGTCAAAGGTCTTTGCATTGACACACTCAGATGACTAGCTGTCAATTCCAGTTAAAGTGATAGCTCAGTAAGAGCATTGCACCAATATGACAAAGTTTGAAGCCTGTTTTAAGGCAAAAAATGGAAAAGTGATTATAGCAAAGTGCTAGTGGGGCCAAGCATTTAAACCCTAGAAACAAATATTTCAAACTGAACATAACAAGTTAAAAATCCCAACTGGCAAGAGGCAGACCAGTCGGCTATTTACAAGTGTGGCCGAGGAGTTGAACCCGGGTCGTCTATGAAACAACCCCAGATAGCGGTCAGAGCGAGACTTGAATCCAGGGCCTCGGGATTTCAAGTCTGGCACCCTGACCTCTCAGCCACACTGCCTCAATGAATTAAATTTTTTTCAGGCATTTAAGGTTAGTTAAATCGCTGTGAGGATCTTTCAATTTCTGTTTACATATAGATATTGATTTCCACACATTCTCTATCACCAAAACAATAATGCAACGTTCTGCTAATCGTTTTCTTTTTTCTTTTCCTTTCCAAATAAATTGAAACGTTAAATTATTCTCTTCTTTAAATACAGTGCATTTTGCACACAAACTAGACCAGCCTGACAAATTGTAATTTCAATCCAAGACTGTTAAACCAAGGAAAACGTTTGAAATCTGTCTTGTCTGCTCTGTAGTCCTTAGAAAAAGCGGTGAACTCCAAGCATCTGTACTTGGAAGGCGTCCATTGGAAGAAAGGAGAGCTGTTGGGGACTGGGGCATACTCATCCTGTTATGCAGTCAGAGATCTGATGAATGGATCACTAATGGCTGTCAAACAGGTATTGTATAAAAATTAAACTGCAGCTATTTCAACAAGATACGAACATGTTGTCAAGCCATGTCCACTCTTATGTACATTACTTTCTCAGTTTTCATTTTGTCGAAAATGTAGCAAAACATTTACATCCACTCAAGCATTTTGATATCATTTTCACCTTTCCACACTTTATGCCAGGTCAAAAAACAGATGCATGTCCCCTCCCCTCCTCCCTCCCCCTCCCCTCCCCCTCCCCGTCCCCTCCCCTCCCCCTCCCCCTCCCCTCCATGTTTACAATGACTTAAAGGGACAGGTTCACGGCTCGGCGCATGTGCATTAATCAAATTACTTTTTTTCCGATTTATTAGTAATTTTATCGGGTAATAATCCCACTCACATGTATCTCAGCGACCACATACGATAGTAAGCTCAAGAAGAACGGCGGAGGACTAAATTCGCAGGAAATATTAGTGGATTACACCAACACTGCCAACGTTGAATTTATTGTTGACCCGAAGGTTTTATTCCATGGTTGATGAATTTACCGCTATTTGCACGCGCTTTGGTCAAATGGCTGACAGGGGCGCGTGCAGAGAGTTGAGAGATCATTAAATAAACGCGAAACTTTGGCAAGAAAATTTCACTCCTGAGCAATCTACTCGCTTCTGATTGGTCCTTTAACAATGTTATGAAATAATATTGCTTGCGTACTCGCTTTAGAGTGCACAGGCGAAAAAACAGCATTTAGACTCATGAGCATGCGCTAAACCGTGAACCCTTCCCTTTAAACACGGAACGAATCTATACGACTGAGGCTGTGTTCAGCCTGTCAATCACAAATCCCAAAGGGTGCCGATGGAGGCATTTGATTGGCTCACTTGCCAGACCAAAAGGGACGTGCTTTCGAACGTGCTTTCTCGCATTACTCGCAAAATTGGTAGCCGATGATCAAGATAAATAATTAGTTTCTCCTCGGCGAAATGGGTGGATAATTCTTCGATAATCGCACGACTGGAAACATCCTGTATGTTCACCCCGAATTTTTGCAATGACAATTTTCTGAAGACGAAAAAAGGCAAGCGGCGAAATACCAGGCGCTATAAAAGCAAACTGAAACCGATAAATACAGCTTTTGCAAAACAAAACGAGGTATAAAATAAACCAAATAGCAGTCTAACTCTTCACAGTTTTTTCTGGGAAACTATTACTTCTGTATAATGGTTTATGGTAAGAACGAGGCGATGAAAGAAACCCAAAGGGTGAGAGTATTATGAACAAAATAAAAAGTAGAATCGGCGGCAGCGGATTATAAACCAACTGTAATTGCGGCCGCGTTTTATCTAAGCAGATTACGTCTTCACAGACTGATATGAAATAAACTTGTATAAGTCTTTGACTTTGGTTTATTTTTAAAATAGTTTAGCAGTGAGGAATCTGTTTTGGTAACTCCGCAGAATTTGAATTATTAGTCTCGGGTTTATCAGTGTTTATCTCGAGTTTATCAACTCCAGTTGAGAACCTCAGACTCGCATATAAATTGCAACGTTTTAGCGTTAAATGAGATTTGACGGCTTACTTGTATTTGTACACTATACATTTAGTATCTACAGCTTATTTTATCCTAAGTTTATTCATTCGTTGTTCGGATAAACAAACGAACATTCTACGTGATATCAACTGCGTGACCGTTACGTCGGCGTCTACCATTACAAAATTGGATTGGAACCAACCGAGCGTTTCAAGGGGGCGGAGCCTTCCCTTTTATAGGATCGCTCCGTGTTTAAGGAGATGCAAATCAGTTTGTGACGTCACATAAGGAATATACCCATGCCCCTCACTAGCTCGGTCGTGTAACAGATGATTGCTAGATTTCGAAACTTTTACAGCCTATAAAAAGTCAAGACTGAGGGGGATTTCATAAAAAAGGGGTGCACCCCATTACCCTACTGTGAATCCTCTTTCAGGTTTCTTTTTGTCGTAACTCAACTGAAGAACAAGATAAGGTGACCCATACGATTGAAGACGAAATCTCTCTGCTTGGAAGGCTGCAGCATCCACATCTCATTAAATGTTTGGGTGCAACGAAACACACTGCACACTTTAATATCTTCCTTGAGTGGATGCCAGGTAAGGCTACATGCTTGCGATAGCCAACTGCATTTCTAAGTCTCTTTAGCTTACAGATGGCCTTTTAATAGAGTATTATGCCTGTCAGGCTCTCGGTCAGTGGAGACGAGCGAAAAAAGCGGGCGAACGCCTAGTCTCTCCCCAGCCCCCACGCGTTTTTCGCACCAGTTTGTTTTCTCGATCCGCTTTTCCGACTATCTTGGAGCCTGGAACAGGCTAAAAAGTATTTGGCTCGTTGTTGCTATCTCTATTAATCTCGACTGGGATTTAACGTCGTATAAAATTTAATAAAAAGGAAACACAACCTCGGCTACACATTGCATTCACCAACGCCACCACCGCCACCCAAATAGCAGTGCTGCTAAAACTCAAACATAACTTTGCAGCTCTCTTGCGTGGTGTCTTCAAAAACCCACATGTACACTGTCTTGAATGATTGTTCAATTGTACTTTGTTGTTTTGTCGTATTTCTAGGTGGTTCCATCACGAACTTGCTTGGCAAATATGGACCATTTGATGAAAAGATCGTTATCAGTTACACCAGGCAGATTCTGCAGGGTGTGGCATATCTTCACCAGAATCAAGTTATTCACAGAGATATTAAAGGTAGGGCATTTCAATCCCTGATATCTCTTATTTCATCTTGTATAGCTAATGTACAATCTAGATAAGTCTAACCCTCGTAAGTCGAACATGTCACTGACTGGAAACAAATGCAGTTCATTTCCCTGCCTCAATAAGCTATTTAAACCTTCAGTTCATAACTCGGGCTTTTGTTTTCTCGAACAGTTTTGTCTTTCTCCTAAAGGTTCGAGTTGTCGAGATTTCACTATCTAGCTAGATTTGTGAAAACAACACTGTTCTCCTGCATAGTCGGCAGTACAAAACAAAGGGTGCCAGGAGTCCTTTTTTTCCTCTTTTCTCTCCTTCTTTTCCTTTTGTCTTCCGTGAATGTGATTTTTATGCTTACCGGACTAATAAAATTCATGTTCGTTCCCTATCCTAGTAAAATTGCCCAATTCTTTTAGGAAGCATATTTGCATTAAAAAAAAAAATTGGCTAAGCCATATATATATTTGTTTGCCATGATGACAAAGTAAAGCCCGGATCACTCAAAAAGAGCAAAAACAGAAGTTTCGAATAATTAACTTGCAAGAATCTTGCATTTGGGCGTTGCAAACAGACTCCTTAGGTTGACTTTTGAATACACAGAAGTCACAGAACCTGAGGTTTGTAGCCGTACGAATGTATGCAGGACCTTTAGATTGGAACGTCTAATGACTGTGGTTTTTAGGCCACGCACTTAGCTAATCTGAAGAGGAACGTGCAAGAACACATGAAGGATATCGGGAGAAAACGTCCCAAGTGCCTCGATTTATTCTCCAAACAATATATTTTTTGCAGGGGCAAATATCTTGGTGGATTCTACTGGACAGAACATCAGAATAGCAGATTTTGGTGCAGCAGCACGGCTGGCCACACAGATAACTGGCGCGGGTGAATTTCAAGGACAGTTGCTTGGAACAATTGCTTTCATGGCTCCAGAGGTGCGCGTGATGTCTTGTGTAAATTATGCGTTTGTTTTACCTGCCGGGAGTTGGATGTTTCTGCACCTGTTATTAAATTTGTTTGTAATGTTGACAGGTTTTGCGTGGGGAAAGCTATGGTCGAGCCTGCGACGTGTGGAGTGTTGGGTGTGTTATTATCGAGATGGCCACTGGGAAGCCTCCGTGGAACGCTCACGAACACTCTAATCACTTAGCGTTAATCTTTAAGGTGAGTGCCAAGCGTGGGAAAACATGCAACCGGTGCCAAGCGCGGGAAAGCACCCGGTGTCAAGCGCGGGAAAACATGCAACCCGGTGCCAAGTGCGGGAAAACATGCAACCGGTGCCAAGCGCGGGAAAACACGCAACCGGTGCCAAGCGCGGGAAAACACGCAACCGGTGCCAAGCGCGGGAAATCATGCAACCGGTGCCAAGCGCGAGAAAACATGCAACTGTTGCCAAGCGCGGGAAATCATGCAAACGGTGCCAAGCGCGGGAAAACATGCAACCGGTGTCAAGCGCGGGAAATTATGCAACCGGTGCCAAGCGCGGGAAAACATGCAACTGTTGCCAAGCGCGGGAAATCATGCAAACGGTGCCAAGCGCAGGAAAACATGCAACCGGTGTCAAGCGCGGGAAAACTCGCAAAAAACTTGATGAACTAACCAGAACTCGCAGAACATGGAATTGGTTTCAAACGCGGGAAAATTGGCAACGATGCCTAGCGCGGCTAATCACGTGTAATCTCGGGAGAACGACGGGAAAACATGCAGCCGGTATTAGAGGTGGGAAAATGCTTTGCCGGTGAGCACTTGACCGTGGGAAAGCGTGTCATAGCGAATCTTCGTGTAGGTTTGAATGTGCCATTGTCGAGTTGTCTTGTGCCTCTTTAAAACGAGTCTTGAATGGATGTCACCAGAAAGAGACACAAGACAAGTCGGAAATGGCCTATTTCTGATTAGTTGAACAGATAGTTTCATTTTCCGATTGGTTAGATGGTTGCACGGGCATTTTTAACAAAGTACAGAGGTTAGAACCCAAGGGGAAAAAAACAATTCGGCAATCAAATTGAAACTCCCTGTTATCGTCTTTCTCATTCTTAGATTGCGTGTGCAGAATCCCCGCCAGAAATTCCTGAAAATATTAACCCAGCGCTTCGAGATGTGTTACTGAGATGCTTTGAGGGCAAGCAAGAGGAAAGAACGTCAGCCATGGAACTCCTTAGGCATCCACTATTCACACAAATGTAACAACAGTTAATATCCAGCTTGTAAAACGTCTGGGAATTAAACGCTAGAGCAAGCTTGTACGGCATAAGGAAAGGAACCACAGGAAAGTAGTGCTTAGTAGCCTGATTCGGACCCAGTCGCCATTTGGTTGCCTAGGGGCGAAAAAAATTGGATACAAGAGCGGACAAGCGCGGGCGGAGAGTCTTGGAAAGGGACGAAGGGAAAATAGCTTCTTCCCTTCCCGCGTGCTTGTAAATTTGTCTATTCCAGACCTCCTCCGTCTTTTTCTCACTCAATTTCCGAATTTTTAATAGCGACTGGGTACAAGTCAGCTCGATAGTTGTTTTGATTGTTCATACTTATACTGTAGGTTTTATCCATAGACGCAAACACTAAAACCAGGAAAAGGTTAAGCTTTTAACATTTCCGCGTTACATTGTAAATATTCGCGAGAATCATTATAAGTAATATACGTGTTAATGCATCGCGAAGACATAAATTGTAAAATAGTCATATTTTGTAGTTGTATAAACGCTTTCTTAACTTTTACTCTCTCTTTCTTAACCGTTTGTACCATTTACAACCAAAAAAAGAATAAGTCTCGCAAAAATAGTATTTCGACCAATTCATAACTACTCGTCCACTTATCGTTCGTTTCTGACGTGTAAAGTAAAGGTGGCTTTTAAAAGCCTGTAGTTAAAGAGTGTAAAATAATTATCTTAGTTTGTATTTCTTAAGATAGCCTTTTAAGGTAACAATTATAGACTAAACTAGTTTTATATATATCTCCATTTAAGAACTCGATAGACGACTGTTAGTTTTCTTCTTATTGTACTAGGACTACAGGAATTTGAGACAGTTTTAAAATATGGCATCTGAAGTCCATCTGTTCTTAGGTGTGTTTAAAATACATCCGTTGTTGGTTTCTCATATGGTCAGTTGTGTACTTAAAGTTCACAAATAAAATTCGTAGCTTTTACAGACGTTTTTGAAGCGTGAGCGATTTCTTGTATACGGGTTATGCAATATTTTGTAACTGAACGAGATAAATACGTCTGAAACACTCGCTGATTTTATTGAGTGACGTGTTTGCGTCAAACAGGACTGCAAATTATTTTCTTGTTCAGAAACCGCGCATGTAAGACCCATCCTCTTGCCCAGGCCTTAACGTGCTCATCGTGTGACAGTGGGATGCTTGGGACCGAACACGATAGCATAGCGAATCTTGTTGCGCTCTACGTTGACCGTTGAGCTCCGTGGGTGACGTCACATTAGATTTCGCGACGAGGACGACTGGGAAGGCGGCTGCGTGTGTCTGACTATACCACCATTTTGGTCCGACAAGAGATAATTAATCTCAAATGAAGATTTTAATTCATCGTCAAAATGGTAGTCAGTGTTGCTAAAAATACTTATCCGGACATAAAGACCGAGTACAGTTTGGATTTTGTCCGACATCACTTCACAGGGGAAATTTTGATCGCCCATTGTCCAATGACCAACTGTAATTTGCAGCTCTCTAAGGCAACATAAAGTTGACAAACTTAGGCGTATGAAACTGTGTAAGATAAAGACAAAACCTAAGAGAGGTGTCGACATGTTCTGTTGTAAAAATAAGATATTGTTCTCTACCGTTCTGTTGTATCAATAATCGCTGTATACAATGCCAAGCGTTGTGTTTCTCCACAGAAGAATGCGAATGACCGGTTGTCGTTGAATAAACAGTTGACTTTCCAGAAAAGGATTTGTTTGATTTTCGCTCTAAATGGAACAGTATAAATTAGTTAATGAGACAAACGTTTCACCAACCTTTCAGCAAGACCACACAAGTTACTCAACCTCACTCTCAACATTTGCGAATATCTCGTTTTAAAAATTCTATGCTTTCAATTTTTACAGACGACTCTCTCCATTTCTAAAGGAGTCCTAGCTTAGACACCAAGTAACTACGCATTCCCACTCTTTCTAGCGCACGTTAAATTAACCGGCAAATCCCCCTTTTCACGGAGTTATTAACGCATAAATATTGAAACAATTAGATATTGGTTAAAAGGTTTAAATGGGACCTCTTGCGTTTTTAGAAACTAGCTCAGTTTTTAACCGATCACGGAGCGAAGTGAAGCAAACCCAAATTACGTTTGACTCCAAACTGAAAACCGCTCTTCTCCTTCAATGGAAAACAAGCACAATGTTTTTCGCATGAGTAACAACTGACCAAAGTTTTACACGGCAACGGACCACGGGAGCAAAAGACCAGTGTGTCGACTATCCATTGTGCTTGTAAATTTGCCATCATTGGTGAAAATTTGAAGCTTGCTGTTAACAGTTGCATACAATCAAGTTTGAAAAACTGTCTATGGTGAGGCCAGCAGGAGTGTTCACCTATCCGTCACGAGACCCGGGGGGGGGGGGTACCAATATTATACAGGAACACTCCATCCTTGCTGAATACCTTTATTCTTAGCTCCAGACCAATGACTTCAGAGAATCTCAATCAAACTTCAACTTAAGGTAAGTCTCGTTTAATTTTTCAATTATGTGCACTGTAACAGGAGTAAAAAATATGAGAGGTTAAAACTATTGTTACTCAGACAGGACCCACCACTCCGCAAAAAGACAGGTGGTCTCTTGATGTACCCCCCTTCAACCACCTTAAAAGATAGTGTCTTGTTTGTATCGCCCCCACTCTACCAAGAGTAAAAACTAAGAAAAAGATTCAACCTCGCTGTGCTATTCTCCAGCACTGCAAGCTTCATGCACACCTAATATGAAAGTCTTAACTCAAATTTTGAGGCCAATAAATTTTGTCCATTTGGCTAATCAGACAGGTGGTATCTTGCATAGCCACCCTACCCCTACACATGGTGGGTCCTCATCGAGTACACTTGCTATGACCATTTCCCTAAGGGACCGCTACTTTCGGGTGGCCACTACTTTCGGGTAGCCTTCACTTGCGGGTAACTAAAATACAGATCAGTAATCGAAGAAAAATGGTGAACACAACCGCACAATAAAGCATAATGACACTTAAAATTCTCAGTGAATTCTCTCTTCCCCATTGATTCTTCGACATTCATGTACAGCCATCAGCATGACGCTTGAGGGAACACAGTTTCTCTTTCAATGATTTCTTAAGCTCTGCCTGTTCTTTCTTCACGCGAAGACATCGTACATACAGGGAATCTCTAATCGTCCTCCCTGAACCCAAACTCCTTCCGGTGCACTCCTGGATTGTCCAGAGAGTGAGCTACTTTCGTTTTTTTTAAATGTTAGTAGGAAATAACAATAAAGCTTGTTTGATGTTTGGCACTGCATGACGGTTGGTAGTACGTATTGTGTCACAAAGGGCGAAAGAAAGAAAGTCCGAAAATGGACGTTATCTTCGGGTAGCCGTTACTTTCGGGGGGGGGGGGGCGCAACTTTGAGAACTCTACGGTACCACTTTCACTGAGACAAAAAAATCTAGTAAGAAACAATGGCTATTATGTCATTAGACCTGCTGAATGCTACTGAAGTAAAGTAAGATAGTTCTTTAGCGCTCACTGTTTTAAAATATTTTCCTTTTGAGCGAAACAGTTGTACCCTATTGTTACAACGATCAGCCACTACATTATTTCCCGTCTTGCCATTTATTGCAATGCCGACTGGCAAAGTAAAACTGTCCTTGTGCTTTCCCATGTGACCAAACGCGAACAACGATTTGTAACAAATGAATATGGGGACGCATCAACACGCTAAAAATCTGGTGTGTAAGTGACGTTATAGCCAACATCAGTTTCACGCCAAGACGAAGACAGTCAGTTGAAGATTAGCTGGTGAGTGGATACCATTGAATGTGTCCCCAGGAGCCTGGCTGCCAGGAGACGGCACAACCGAGCGTAATTTGTGTTCTCCTTGGTGGACGATACTGCAGTACCCGCGCTAGCCAAGGCAGCAAATTGCTTCTTGGCCAACCTAGGGAAACAACGTCTTTTCATTAACCAGGGCGTGAATGTCATGTGGCTATTGTTTACAGGCTATAATGCCGGGAGATTTTGTAGGAAAAGCTGCTCGTGTAAAACATTCCAACGTCATTCCTTCCCACGCCTTCACACTCTTTCTAACGCACTTGAAATTGGGGTGACATTCCCCTATTCACGGGGCTGCGAACGCATGATCATTGAAACAACAGAATTTGGTTAATGAGCTTAAAAGGGACCTCTTCGTGTTTAGGAAAACTGGTTCAGTTCAGGCTCATTGCCAAATTTCTATTGGTTTAATAATCATAGGCGATTTTCCTTTTTTTCTATAAAAGCAATAGCTTTGACACTTGAACAAGATCTTCACATCTTCACACTCTTTCTAACGCACCTGAAATCGAAATTGGCTGGCAAATTCTCCTATTCACGGAGTTATTAACGCATGATTATTTAAGAAAACAATAGAAGTTGATAATGAGACTAAAAGGGACGTCTTCGATATTTGCAAAACGGCTCAGCTTTGCTCATTAACAAAATTGCTATAGTTCAATATTTCGAAATATTGATAGGCAATTTTCTTCGTTTCCAGAAGAGATATAGCTTGACACTTACTTAAAACATTCACCATCCCCCTGTTTACGGAGTTATTAACACATAACAATAGAACGACGATAGAAATTGGCTGATGAACTCAGTTAAAAGGGACCTCCTCGATTTTTGGAAAAATGACTCAGTTTTACTTTTTTAACAAATTTTAATTGTTTCCAGGTGATTTTTCTGTTTTTTAAGAGCTCTAGCTTTGGCACTTGCATAAATATTTCATGCAGTGGTTGAAAAGGAGCAGTTTCAGTTCATTTTCAAACGCGCCTCACCACTCAGTTAAAAAGGCACAGTTCAACGTTAATTTCGTGCAGTGGTTAAAAAGGAGCAGTTTTTGATGGTTATATCCTCAAACATCGCTTACTGCCAGTTAAAAGGCCACGGTTCAACATTAGATGAATGTTTAAACAATAGAAATTTGTCTGTGAGGTTAAACGAGGCGTCTTTTTTGTTTTGGAAACATCACTAAGTTTTACATGTTTATTAATATACTTCTGTTGTTAAAATATTTATCGGCGATTTACTCCCTTTCCATAAGACTCGGTTCCTTTTTCTCTTTGTCACGTTTAGTTCTCCCGTGTAATTTTTATTCATCTTTTTGTATCCTTTCCTTGCGTTTCCTCTTTGTAGCGTTCTGTTTTGCTCTCATCGTGTTTTCTTTCTCTCCGCTTATTATTTTTTTGCAATCTTCTGTTCATTTTTGTAACACCAGATTGCAAATAGTAATACGAAAGTTACAAGTGGGAAAGCTGATTTGCGTGTGACCCGGAAAATACAATGAGTGTATCCATACGTATTTTCAGGGTCACACGCAAATCAGCTTTCACCCTTGTAACTTTGGTATTACTGAAAATTATGAATATGTGAAATTCATATATTTGAACTGCGGAATGAAGAAATAAATGTAAAGAAGATCCTCGCAGTTATTAACGCAACTTATGCAGTTGCGAAAAGAAAGCCTGAAAAAATCAGGCTTGCCGGGATTCGAACCCTGACCTCTGCGATGCCGGTGCAGCGCTCTAACCAATTGAGCTATCAAGCCAGTTGGGAGCTGGTCATTAAATTGGTTCGTAATATACCCGGGAAAGATGAAGATGAAAATTATGAATATGTGAAATTCATATATTTGAACTGCGGAATGAAGAAATAAATGTAAAGAAGATCCTCGCAGTTATTAACGCAACTTATGCAGTTGCGAAAAGAAAGCCTGAAAAAATCAGGCTTGCCGGGATTCGAACCCTGACCTCTGCGATGCCGGTGCAGCGCTCTAACCAATTGAGCTATCAAGCCAGTTGGGAGCTGGTCATTAAATTGGTTCGTAATATACCCGGGAAAGATGAAGATGAAAATTATGAATATGTGAAATTCATATATTTGAACTGCGGAATGAAGAAATAAATGTAAAGAAGATCCTCGCATCCTGCACCGGCATCGCAGAGGTCAGGGTTCGAATCCCGGCAAGCCTGATTTTTTCAGGCTTTCTTTTCGCAACTGCATAAGTTGCGTTAATAACTGCGAGGATCTTCTTTACATTTATTTCTTCATTCCGCAGTTCAAATATATGAATTTCACATATTCATAATTTTCATCTTCATCTTTCCCGGGTATATTACGAACCAATTTAATGACCAGCTCCCAACTGGCTTGATAGCTCAATTGGTTAGAGCGCTGCACCGGCATCGCAGAGGTCAGGGTTCGAATCCCGGCAAGCCTGATTTTTTCAGGCTTTCTTTTCGCAACTGCATAAGTTGCGTTAATAACTGCGAGGATCTTCTTTACATTTATTTCTTCATTCCGCAGTTCAAATATATGAATTTCACATATTTATAATTTTCATCTTCATCTTTCCCGGGTATATTACGAACCAATTTAATGACCAGCTCCCAACTGGCTTGATAGCTCAATTGGTTAGAGCGCTGCACCGGCATCGCAGAGGTCAGGGTTCGAATCCCGGCAAGCCTGATTTTTTCAGGCTTTCTTTTCGCAACTGCATAAGTTGCGTTAATAACTGCGAGGATCTTCTTTACATTTATTTGGTATTACTATTTGCAATCTGGTGTCACAAAAATGAACAGAAGATTATATAACCCTATTCTGCCTGGGTGGGGGAGGGGGGGGGCGCGCTGACTTTAACGAATTATAACTTTTAAACAGCTTGACGAATAATCACCAAATCTTGTGACTTTTCCTGAAATTGATCAGAGAAAATTTTCTTGTGTCAATGACGTGTCTATGATGATTGACATTTCTATAGCAACTGTTTACTCTGGAGATATTTTGACTATTTTCTCTCTTTTTTCAGTCTTGTTTTCAGTTTTTTCCCCTTGGCTTGTAAGAAAAAGATAATCCTTTACTTTTTTCTGCTTGTTTTGATTAAATATGTTTCTTAGAACAAATTCATATTTTCGATGTCCTCATTGTCATGGTGGCTCAAAATTCAAAATGGCTGCTTTGTGACGTCATTGTGACGTCATGAAACGTCATAAAGGACACGTCATAAATCCAATCTGTTAAGCTAATGACGTGCTATAAACGTGCCAAGTTTCATCACAAGAGCGTGAATACTTTTCGAGATCTATGGGGGGGGGGGGGCACTTTGTGCCGTAGTCTTTTAGGAAGTTAAAAGAGTTTGGATTTTGACAGCCAAAAAAAGAATGTAAAGCTTCAGAAAAGCTTCATTGTTCAGGGGTTTTAATAAAATCCTCAAGTCCTCAGCTTCTACATTCGCCCTTAAAAAGACCAACTCAGCAATTGTGCAAATAGAACGCGTCCTTGCAGCACTTTATATGTGAAAAACGGTTAAGTTGCTTTAACTAGAAAGTCAAAGCCATAATTATTTTTTTCACTGCGCTTAATGTCAGTTGATCATTGTTGGCTGTTGGATAGTCAAAAGATCCGTTAGACTCGTTTAACGTGTAGATCCGCCAGGGCGGTAGCACGTACGCAGGCTTAAAAAGGTGTTTTGTAATGTTTCAAGTCCTCAGCTTCTACGTTCCTGGTTTTAGAGATGAACTAGATTTAAGGGCGTTTCAGAAGGGTCAGGATTGTAATCGCCTTCATTTACGCAGGAAAATCGCAATAAAAGTACTTTTATAGTAGTGTTTTCCTGTGTAAATGAAGGCGACTACAACTTAGTGATAAGTACAGACGTCTCTTCCGGAGAGTGATTTCTAGATTTATTATTTTTATTTTTTTTAGATTTATCGTGATTATGATTATGATTTGATAGAAGGAATTTTTGCGCGGACAAGAATGTCCTTTAGTGATTTTTTCTTCCTGTAGGATACAATCGGTTCGTGTTTGAAGATTTGAGTGAGCCCTGGTTGGTTCTGGATAATGTCATCTATGTATCCTGGAATTCTCTTGTAGTTAGTTGGCAAGAAAGCAGTGAGCTTGTAACTGCTGTTCACGTCTGGTGCTTAAATAACTAATTTATCGCCACATTCTAATTCGTTAGGGATTTAGATTCAATGCCAGCCGAGATATCAGAGTAATGCTTTTCAATTGGCGTCGTTTAAACGTTTTTATTTCGTTGAACGGTTAAAAGTTACAGGCAACAATGAATATGTATGGCTTTCTAGAGGTATTCTTGAGAATTTTTTTTAAACGATTAATCCAGATAGATTATTAGACAGATTATAAATTTTTGGGATTATTGTATCTTAGCCTATTTGTAAGCCAAGGCAAATGTTTCCCACGTGATCAGCTTCTGGTGAAGTTCGTGCTGCGAAAACGAAACAAAGAAAAACCATTTCCTGCAGGTGACGGATATTAAATGCAAACACGTACAAGTTTATTTATTCAAAAGTATCACGTCCACAGATGAATGAATGTGGTTACAGAAATTTAATTTAAAAAGATATCTTGGAACTGTCATCTGAATGTTTAGGACTATTGTAAAAAAAAGTAAACTTTTAAGACGAAAAACAATAAGCACAGCACAGCATTTATATTTATCAGCTGCTGGAGGAATTCCAAGTTGTAGATCTCTTATGGAAATAACGTGATAACGTCGCTTTTAAAGGCGTGTGATTGTTCTTTGCCTTTTCCCTAAGGTAATATAAAGGGATTACATCAGGCGATGTGCATCTCATTATGTCACGTAAACTGGTCATAAAATTTTATGTAGCGGCAATTAAAATAATGGTTTTAAAGCGTGAACACACAAAAGAAAGACTATGAAAACATAAAAGTGGCAGGGTCTGTCAAAATTATTCAGGATTGGGCAGATTGCATTGCCGTGAGCAAACCTTGGCTTTTACGGGACAACAGAAATCGCAATATTAAATTGTATAAAATATGCGATGTATTTGTTTGAAATTCTCATTGTCCGTTGTCGTTGTCGTTGCTGTTGTGCTATTGCTGTTAAATTAAAGTTCTGTCGCTGTTCAAAGTGCCTTACTGTGGGCAATTTTCTTGTCAAATTCGTGTTTTCCTTTGAAAAAACGTGAAAATTTAGTGACTCAACATAAAGCAAGTTCCTTATTTATCAGCAACACACTTCAACGAATTTTTCCTCGTAAAATAAGTTGAGCCCTTTATTTAAAAATCGCGCTGAAGAATGAGTGGACTCATTTTTGATTTAGGAAAAAACTATCACCTCATCTAAAACCCTATTTCCTTAAGGTTGCCATGGAAACAACGTCGCATTTCAACGAGTCACCCTAGAAATCCATTTCCACTAGAAAATATGGCAGCCAGATTCAATGCCATCTTAAGTTGTTACGGACTAAAGAAGGGGCGAGAAACGAGAGATTATTACTCAATAGCTTTCATTTAGTCATACTTAAGTGTTTTTTTTTACAGTCAGAAGTTAAAACCACTTCGCGCAGCAGAATAAACAGTGACCTGAATCCTTACGCTTTGTGATTTCATCTGCTGACTCAAAAATTAGAGCCGCCTTGCAGAGCATAACGAACAGAATTACAGGAAAGTACTTCACAATACCTTTTGTTTGCATGATCACACTTTAAGGACCACCTTATAAAGCACTATTCACAACATCACAAGAAAGTACTGCTTTTAACGCACATTTCGTGTGAATGGTCACATCGAAGTGTTCAAACTTTACCCAAAGGGTAGTATCTCGTGACTGAATTTGATCAAGAGAGCTATGAAGCAGTACTCTGTTCTGACCTTTAGCATATGACATCACCAGTTCGGAACTCTTGCGTACAACATTTCTGACAAGCCTACTTAAAGCGGTTTTTTTTTCGATGCAGGCTTACCTCCCATAAATAGAGTATAATTACAACCGAGACGACATTCAACTGTCCGTTTGAGAGATGTCCCGCTTATGGGAGGTTAAAAACAAGTGAAAGTTTTCTGTGTGGCTGGGACCACGATCAACAGTGTCCGCTTAAGTAAGGTGTCCGACAAGGCTAAGTGTCCGTTAGCGGAGGTACAATGCTCGACTGTATTCTCTTCTTCTGTGCTCCTTTAAGAATTTTAAAAACATATGTTGAAAAACTTGACTATATTGCATTGCAAAAATAAGGCCGGGGGGTAAAATAAGCTAGTCTGACGTAGTCTGACTGACAAGGGGAAACTGAAATACGCAGCCAGCACACAGGAAGTTCACTCAGGCCTGACATTCACGTTACATAATGGCAATGACCTTGGCACTGGTCTGTATAAATAATGCACAGGGCCATTTACTCTCGATTTTTCGCGAGTTTACTAAACGCACGCCACCGGTTCTTAAGGAAACAGTAGAGTTTAGCAGGGCGCTGAACCTAATTTTATTACTAAACAAAAAGAGGTTTAGAGGTAAGTTATTTGCATAGTTACCATCCTTTGTTACAGCAAAATTTTAATTTGTACAGTTGAATTTGCCATGTTGTTTAATAAGATACTTTTTCACGGAAGCGACCGCATGTAAGAATGCTTAGTGAGGTTAATGGAGCAGCTACAAAACCGCTAATTAAAAATAATAAGTAAACTTTCAATTGGGGGAAACGATTTTTAAGAAACATCTGAACAGGGCTCGAAATTTATGGTCCCAAATGTGCAATTTGCGACTGCTTCGAGGACATTTGCTCCTAAAAAACATAACTTAGGAGCAAATTTGCTCCTTCAACTTTTGGCCCATTTTCATAAAAAATTCATTTTATGCTCCTTGTTAGACCAAATTTACTCCTAAAATTTTGCTTCTGGGAAAAAAATTTAATTTCGAGGCCTGCATCTAAATCACAGTCAGCTGGGCGTCCAATTTTGATTGAACGTGTTCACAGATAATCGAATAAGAACTTTACCGAGAATGGAAAACCCATTCCGGAATCGCATATGTTTTCAAAGAGAACTATCCGTGGGTTTAATGAAGCACAGTGAGTGGTCACCAAAAGGTCGTCCGGCTATGGATTAATAGAGAAACTGTAGTAGTTCGGCGGAGATCCCCAACAGCACGCAGTTTTTCGATGGTGCAGGATAAACCAGTAGTATCTTTTTATTACAGACAAAAGCTTTTATGATACTGAATGTACTTGCTCTGTAGTCAATTACGGAACCGGAGAACATACACCGCGAGAGCTAGCACGGGTACCCCGGCTAATATCAGCTCTTAAAAAAAAAGAAAACAAGGGAAGGAGGCTGCGCTCCTTTATCCCCTTGTTTGCCAAGCTGGAGGTGGGGGGGGGGGGACTTTGTTGTAAATGTAATATGGCTAGAAAAAAATAGGGATGGGCTGTGATTTTGAGGGGTACATGTATATAGGATAGCAGGTTAAGGTTTTTGTGATTTTGGCGACTGAAACTTCCGCAGAGTACCTTCCGCGTTACAGGACACACTATTTTGGTGTCAATAGCGAAAAAGCGTTGCACTTGTTTGGTCAAAATCAAATCAAATTCAATCAATCTATTGGGTTCATAAAGCCGCGATCAGTTGAAAGCTAGTTGAGAGTTGACGGAAGTTCAAAGTACAGTATTTGAAAACGTGAGGTTGTCTCGTGATGAGAGTACGTAAGAGGTGGGTGACTGGCGATGAAAGAAGGCAATTGTTTGAACTCTCATTGACACTTATGAATATTTCAGCAGACTCAAACTTCACTAGAGTACCTAAGAATTAACTAACAACAGCACATGAGAGTATGCTGTCTAACGTAAGTGAGATATAAACTCTGCGACTTTCAGTTATTAGAATTCTCAATTCTCCTAGAATTTTGTGTGATAACATCTGACACGTTACTTAATCGTTTACATAGGGACAAAAGAGTCAAGTTCAACATGTTTGTCAACGACGCACTTGAAAGAACCAGCAAATTAAAATCACGAGACCAGTTAACCCAAGACATGCTTTCAAGGTGCGGACAGGTTGCGAGCGAACTGCGTGTTATTGGAGACGCCCTCGAGACGCGCTTTCATCGCACACTGCGCTTGGAGGCAGCTCGTCGACAAAACCACTGGCGCAGCCATTTGGTTAACAAATTTATGGCAACCATCAAAGAATGCTTATTGGAATTGTAGTTAAATTTGGTTCCGTATTCAGCGGTGGATGGTTAGAACTCCTCAAGACCTGTAGGAACTAGAACTGAGTGTAACCTTGGACACGTGGTAGAGGCGTGGGTCTTTTATATTCCAGGATCATTTTTAGAAATTTAAGATATTTAATAATTCAATACATATTTACTCGTCTGTTTTGAAAAAGTAAGACAGATAATTTTGCCATATTTAATTGAAAATTTTTATGCGTAACTAAACGCCAAAGGAAAAGAAAAGACTAATGTAAATAATATAATAAGAAGGAAAGCCTTTGCAAAAAAAAAAAAAAAGCCCAATTATTGACGGTAGAGAAAATTTTTGAGAGCCGTAAGTTATCACATATTGTTCACATGAGAACTGAAATGTCTGTGAGACATGATTGGCTAAAATCTTTATTTTTCCATAGCCATCGATGAAATGGGTTTGAGTTTGTCATGAAAAAAATCGCAATCGATATGGACTTGGCGCAATAAGAGTGGTTATTTCGTGTGAACTGTTCGCAAACTTAAGACATTATAAAGTTGTTGTTGTTCAGTGTTGCTGTGAGCGTTGCATGACAATTTGCAAGAAATATTGCAGTGTGACATATCTTGCAAAGACCACAAGAGCTGCGTCACAAGTTGCTACAACGGTTGTGAAAATTAGAATAGAATTCTTTTTCTGCAATGATTGTATAAATTTTTCAGCAATTTGCGAGTTAGAAATCAAATAAAAATACAGCAAAAAATGTCTCACTCTGCCTCCATGTATGATTATAGTGTGTGTAGTGTATTTGGCTGTTTTTTTTTTCATATATTTCTATGATAATCCGAGCAAAATTAAAGCTTCCTGGAATCGCCCTCAAACGGCCAAATACGTCCATTAAATTCTCATACACACCCATATATACTTTACGCCGTCATCATTAACAAGGAGTCTCGCAACAATAGTTTGGGATACTTGTGGAAGCGCCTCATGCACCTATGACGTTGCAGACCGAGCCATTGCGAAACGAGCAGCATGCAGCCTCATCCCCAGGCCTTCATGCGCTATCGAGTGACAGAGGGAGGCCTGGAACAAAGCGTGATAGGCGAATTTTCCCGCCTAACCGGATGGGTGACGTCACATTTCATTCGAGACTGAGCGGTATGATATACTACACCGTGCAACCCGCCTTAAAAAGTGGAACACAAGGCGCCATCTTAGACCTTTAACCCAAAGAACCTGGAAATCAGGAAAACTCGTGAAAAGTCGCCTGCTGCGCGCAATGAGAAAAGAAAGAGGTCCCGCGCATATTTCGCACGCTTTCGTGGGTTCAATTCACCCTTGATTATCCCGCAGAGAATTCAGGAAATGCTTGTAACTTTTTCCCAAAGAAAATGCTTGGCTTCCCCAGAATACAGAGTGAACTTAATTATAATTCCTGAGGCTTTCGCTTCCCTTTACTAGAGATTCATGGCTAACAAACAGTTATAAAAGTTGAAAAGCTTAAACATGAATTGTTTACGGTACCAATAAACTATTCAAAAGTGAAAAAAGGATTCGCTCTGACGAAGGGCTAACGCTCGAAACGCCAGCTTTCAATCTCTTTACGGTGGCCGATTTGCTTATCAACTCAGTTGATAAATCCAAATTTTGTGTTTCACGTCCCCACCGACGCAGCACCACAGTTTCTTTAGAAACCTAACCCCATTGTTTGTTCAAAAGTGAAATACTATTACGGTAAAATACTTCCCCCTTATTGTCAGTAGGTCTAAAAGGTAACCGACTTACAAGCAATTTGAGAAAAAAGGACATCGTTTTCAATAATAGTTTCAAAGACGTGTATCGATATTGGTAATTAGTACATACCAAACCAGTAGATAGCGTTTTTTGCGCTCTGATTGGCTAACTCGGGATAGTATCTGCCATTCTCCTCCCGGCATGCATTGTTCTGGCGCGTTTTTCCTCATTCGTCAGAGAGAAGGAACTGTCTGGTGCTGGCTATCCACCAGATATCCATTATTGCCACTTCGTGGCTCGACAATTATCCACCACCATTTGCCTCACGTCGGTGAATAACTGTTGTCTATGGAAACGTCTTTGAAGCTAAAAATGTTGTCCTTTTTCTTAGCTTCCTCTTTAGCACCTGCAAAATGCGTCGTTCCTCAAAAAGCGAAACTTTAAATACAGACCTTCATTATACAACATTAAACCAAGGCCAACAACAGTAAATTGAGATACACTCTATTGAAAATAAGTTGTCGGTTAAAAAGCATAAGCACGTGGTTCGTACAGCCTTAGCAAGAAGAAAAATTTTGGGATTTTTAAAGGACACTATTGAAATTTCCAGCACTTGATCTCTTGCTAAACTCAGAAACTCGGTACTTGATTTCACAAAACGCCCTTCATGATAGCCTGAGAAAACAGCCGACATCTTGCGAGGTCACTTGAGCCATCGTAAAACGACGTCTGAGTAACGCTGCGCTCGTTACTCGGACGTCGTTTTGCGAGGGCTGAAGTGGCGACCTCGTGAAAGGTCGGCTGTTTTCTCAGGCTACCTTCATGAACAAGAAAATTGGTCGGTCGACTAACACAGATATCGAATGGCAAGAAGTTGAGGCCTCAAACGTTCCTGTTGTCGCGGAGGGGAAACACCTTGAATTTTAAGGTTTTCAAGTCAACTGGCAAAATTCAAGCCTTTGCAAGATTTATGAACCATGAAACTATTCAAGATAAGACACAAGGGAATGCTGGGAAGGTATTACAGGCGAATTTTTCCCAGAATTCGTTTGAGTATGAGTTTCCCATTCTGTGTTATATTATTCTATATTGTATAACTGAAGTCATGGAAAAGTCTTCCTGCTTCCTAGAGAACCACTAGATCAAACTGTTTCACGGTTTATATTTAATACCTGACACCATTTTTCCAGTCAACAAGCTTTATCCAACACATCAGTTTAAAGGGCATAAACATAGGCATTTTACATTAACCTTGCAGTCCCACGACTAAAACAGCTCTCCTTCCCTTCTTCATGGTTACAAAAATTAAACTGCAAAGAATTCAAATTTTCAAAACTAATCTGAGGCAAGGCTCAAGTTTTTCAGCACTATTGTTTTTTCGTAGGCGAGATACTTTAAGGTTATTTACAGGGGCGCCCAACCAAAAGAAAAAAAAAGAGAAGATGCAAGGCACTATAAAGAGACGTGTATAGTAGTGCAGTTTGGTCTGTTCGAATTGTTTAACCAAATATATAAGAGGAATCAAAATTTTTGGCTGCTGTTGGCTTATTTCTCGCTCTAAATGTCACTATTGTCCTTCTGAAAAGAAGCGGAGTAAACTTACATATGCTGTGAAAATGCGTGGCTTCTCTCATAGGTGCACTTGACACAAATAAACTGCAGGGTGTCCCCTAGGCGTGAGTGTGCAAAAGTGCACACTGCCGGTGCCTTGCCCTCAACATGACGCCAACACTCTTTAGATTTATCTGATCCCCTGACAGGCACTCCATGACGCATTTGTCTTTCCTTATCTCAGTACATTGGCTTGAATGCTACTTTTTTGCCAGATGTTATATGTTTCCCATCAAGCGGTTTCCATCCCATTTTTGGGTTCTTGTTCTGCATCGCCTGCTTGTATTCTGGTGTTTCTGGTAAGCTATCCAAATAACCTTGAAGTGTCTGTGGGCCAACATTCTGTAAACTTGAAGAGAGTCGTGATGCACCGCTCTCCACAGATATATCATCACATTTTGTGAAGTGACTTGTATCTGATTTTTCTGAGGGTGCTGTCCTTGTGGGTTGGGCTTGACGGGGTGGTGGCTGACTAACAGAACTTGATTGAATTCTTTGTGTTGATGGTGTACAATGAGGTGGATGTTCTGTAATTGAGCTGAAGCTATGCTGGCTGTCTTGGCTTAGGCCTGCTGTATCTGTTAAGATACAGGAAAAATAACTGTTTGAATGAGTTCATTCATGGCCAGGTTTAACCTGCAACACTTAATAAAATCTACTACTGCTGAGAAAAACACAAATTTCATGATTATATTCAGTTATTACCATTATCACATCTCTCCGTTTGGCTCCCAAGCAACTCCCACCACCACTCTTACAATTATTCTACAGGATTTACAACTGTAAAGCCAGGTTAACCAGCAAAGAAATAATATTTCAGCAGCATTCTCGTCCCCAGAGCTGCGATCCTTTTGGCCAGTGCCACAGATCGAGAGCTCTGGCAGGGTCCGAAGCAAGAAGTCTGCGAATCACGGACTTCCGGCTTTCTGCGCAGCCTCAGAAATTTGAAACAATAATGGCTACCATCGGTAACAAAAATGGGCAGCTAGTGTGCTTGCCCGTTACCCTGGCCCCTGCCAGGCTCTTGGTCTGTGCGCTGGCCAAAAGGATCGCAGCTCTGGGGATGAGAGTGTTTCAGCAGTTGTTTCATTTTAAACAACTGAAGCTGAAAAACAATAGACATTTTGCATACCTTGAATAGTTTTTTGGGAGTTAACTGATGTGTTTATTGGAAAAAGGGCATGCAATGAAACTGCAACATTGACACTGTATAATTTTGTGTCACTTAATATAAATCCATCCAGTGCACTAATCAGC